>VOMN01021650.1:0-13456 GCA_014899125.1 Orchestia grillus
GGGAAATTCAATTAAATTGTTGCGACATTGTTGACATGTAATTACAACGAAAAAGGGGACTATGTGTGGGGGCTGAGTTGTGCGAAAAATCTGCGTTCGGTTTATGGCGCCGTGGAGAACATTGGTATCGGAGCTATAAGATTCAGTAGGCAGGTTAGAATAGTAAAAAAATGAAGAAATGTTGTCACTTTTGCTAATGGTATAACGTATGAAACAGTAGCAGCAGCACTTCAGACTGCCAGGAGCACTTCGGACTTATAGCAGCGTCAATATCAAACAAAAAACTGTCATAGAGGGCTAGATCGGTTTCAGCGAACAACCGCTCAGCAGCAATGAAAGACCGGTATTGACAAGAGCCAGCATCAAATATCACAGAAAATGTTCATGTCATAGCACGCAAAAGGTTAATTTTTTTAAGATACAAATGAGAAAATCGAGCCTACCTAGCGCTCTATGCAGGCGACGACTGTGTTGCTGAAAAACCTTGGCGCGCTAGGACGACGACGCTTTTTGTGCGAGATTACAGTGATGATCAAGAGCTGAAGCGAAAGCTATGTTGACCTGGGCGTTGTTGTGCCTGAGTGCGGTAGAGGAAAGGGTTTTGCGGTGTCCACAGAGCCTAAGCGTCCTCTAAACTCATAAATCCATTACCCAGGTGAGCCGAGGATGTTCTTATGACCCTGTCGGTTAGCTCGAGAACTGGCAGCGCTGCGTCGTCAGAATTTATGGTCGCCATTTCATTCAGGAAATAGGGATTAGTCCCTTTTTCGGTAAGATTCATTCAAAATCAGGGTTATGATATTTAGCTGGTTTTCAGGCCGCTCTTTCAAGTATTAATTTCGTCAATAATCACTTTAAAGTGGGTTTTTATTGGGCGATCGATGACTTAAACGCTTGCTGGGTAGATTTTTGATGTTCGTTTCTCATGTACATGCACTATAGGAAAAACATCTATTCGATGAAACACTTGTGTGGTAATGAATCGTTTCAAACTGCTTCAAACAATTTAAAAATATTTGTTATCTCAAGAGCTAACCCATTTTGTTTCAATGCTGTCGTAGCTGTAGATTATCAAATACTTTTAGGACTGTAGCAATCGTTAGAATGAAGCTCACTCATGTTTGCTAGAGATTTATTATCACTGAGAAAAATTAAGAAACTTTATTTTCAAAGCTAAGACTACTAAGGTACTTGGCCTCAAATAATAATGTTTGATTAGTCAGAATTGCTAAGAAGCGTTGTGAAGTGCCCGCAGAGACACTTTTACCAAGAGTATGGTACAGCTTTACTCGTCACGCGCTCTCAAAACAATGCGAAAATTTCCCCGCCTGCTCTGTCAAAGGTCCTGGTCGCTGCGAAATCCTCCAAAGAAAGATAAGTTGAAGTTTTCTCTCGAAGGTACAAAAATTGATATTACCAAAACGGATCAATATTTTTGAAATGGATCAAAATCTTTCCGAGATAATCGGTCATATCAAAAACATTTGATCTTATCGAGAGAATTGATCTAATTAAATGAATAATTTTTCGTATGAAGGTGGAAAAATTGATCTTTTCCTAATAGTGCAGCCCTGTCACGTGTTTTGTTTTCGATATGGGAATCGTAGTTCTAAAAAAAGGTTTCTCTGGTGCACTTAATTTATGCATCAAATTCCTGCACTCAATTCATGCACCTAATTCATGATTTTCATGTATATTTTTTTTAGCAGGGCTAAGTAATTCACGACTTGTTCAAAGTATATTAAGAAGCATACTTAAAATGAAATATCTTGCATCAACACTTGAGAAAATAGCATTCCAGGAAGCTCATCTAATGAGTCAAGAAATAAATCCCGTGTGTCCGTGTGTATAAATATTTATCTTATGAACTGTGGCGGTAAAGTTTACACGTCCTTTCAAGATCGACAACATAAGGAATACCATCGGTTAAAATTTGATGGGTAGTAATTTATGTGTTAATATTCCCACTTGCGAATACAACTACCAGATTATACTTTCTTAGGGGGGACTTAGATCTATTGTTACTTAACAGCGAAAGTAATACAAGCCTCGGCTCAGCCGAAGAGGAGTTCAAGTCTAGACAAAAAACGTCAAATGAAGCGCGAAGCTCCGTTCGAACAGCGCTGGAGCCAAAGTTATATCATTAGGAGACATCCACAGAATTTAATTCCAAGACTTTCAAGCTTGTTTACATTCATAAACACTCATAGAACTTAGTTCCAGTACTTTCTGGATTGTATATTGTACCCGTTGAGCTCTGATCGAACTGCAAGTTCAATGGTGAGATCTTCAGAAAAACTTAGAATGGATCCCACCGAGAGTTGAAATACACGTCATGCTCAGCCTAGATGAATCTTCTCAGAGAATTTTGACTACAAATTCGTATTTGTACTTTTCCGAAATGCGCCGTGGTACAGCACGCCTCCTTTGTTGTTGCAGCGCGTTCTACGTGTGCGTGTACGCGTGCTGGTCAGGCGTGCAGGATTCGACGTCAATTGCTATTTTGAAAGCTTTATGTCCCGAAAGATATACGTCCCAAGGCCTACTAATACCTGAAGTAGCCTTCAGTGCCTCTCATGGGACGTCAGTTCCCGTAGCATGGGATTGACAAACCTAACTAATCTAACCCTATTCTATTCTATGCTCCCTGAAAGGCACTACTTTTGATACTATTAGGTTAAACCATTACTCCCTAAATTATTTTCAAATTGACCCACATCTTCACAAATTATACATATTTTCCCCTGGAGCCGCACTGTTGGTACACTGGATGTGTGAGCCAAGTAAAAACAGTAGAATAATATTTCCTACTGGCGGACTGAATTTTTGTGTAAAGAGACATGCACCCTACGTAGAAGTGATAAAATTAAGTGAATCGAATTCGGTGTGCACGGCACAAAAGAGCTCCTCGTTCAAAAGTCTTACTCGCAACCACGGCAAACTTTCAGATATTCTATTTCTTGGCCCTCAACTGCATAGATTGAGTCCATTGAATGAATTGAGATATGATGTAGGAGGAGTTACACGTGGTGTCCTAGAATGAAATAAGCATTCTTGCCTTGACTTTTCCACACATCCGAATAGATACAGAGATACAGTTGCTGCCGAGACACGTTAGAATGTATTCCTCACCAACGGCTCCGAGCGCAAGTTGCAGGGAGGCAGGCTGGGGAACAAAAATTTCACTTTATATTTTTGCGGTTTCATTTGCGCTGGGGACGGGACTGGTGGAAATTTCCATTGTGAACAGGACAGGACATCTTGCTTGGTAAAAAGCTGCAGTTAGCTCATCAAGCCTCATTTTTAGAGCTGTGTTGTTAATACCGCAACTGGAAACACTTTACCATGTATTTTAAGGTCCCTGTGTGCATTTCTAGGTGAGTGTTGGACTTTAACGGGAATTAAATTTGTTACGAGTGATGGTGTGGTGCGTGATTGAGCTCTTTTCCCAGTTCGATTGATTATTACTGTTATTTAACCACACATGTATACACCGAGTGTATAGTTCGGGAAGATGAAAAAAATGATGGTTTATCAAGATCGGACTTCAGAAAACGGGCTACTCCTTTTTTCCCCCCTGAACGTTCTGTTGGCGTATAATGATAGAAAGATTGAATATAAGCGCTTCCAAAATTTATCGCTAGTGAATGAACTGTGAAACACGCGAGTGCATGGAGTCGTACGGGTGCAATCGACGCTGTGTGAACATCTCTGACCTCTTGTGGATCATTAAGGGAAAATTTGAATTCATATTCCGTATAGTCATCCTAAAAAAGAAGGTTACAGTGCTAAGAATAGTAATATTTTGTCTTTCCTGATTGAAGGATCGTTTAAAAATCTTTAATCTTAGGTGTTCAATAAAAATTTTCATTTTCAGGTTTTCACTCATTGACAACTGATCAATCCTCAGGATCTAAATTTGAATTCTTTTATTTGTGAATTTCCTGAGACCCCTTAGGTGACCGTACCTAAACAGAATTGAGAGTCATAAGCGGAGCCTCCGCTGGTCCTGCCAACAGAACACTAACGCTGAGTCCGTCCTCAAGGCGCAACTGGGTGAGATCATTCGACACCCAATTCATTTTGCGAGAGGTTATCTCCTTCGGCACAATTAAAATGTTAACATTAGATAAATTCCATAGGAATATTTATTACTGTGTTGAAATAGAAGAGTGCTTATAAAACATATTTTACGCTCATTTTCTATCGGATGTTCAATTTCACACGAATGAGTCAGAGCTCTTTTAAAAGACGCACTTCTGGAGAAATGTATAGATTTGATTCTCGAATTTCTTATTATCGACAATAACGTGTGTAGATTTGATTCTTGAATTTCCTATTAGCGACAATAACGTGCGTCACCATTAACATCAAATCGGATCGATCTTTTGGATGGCAAACTAGGCATGCAGATGGAGAAAGCTCATAAAATATTCAAATATTATGGTTCCAAGAAAAAAAAAACATTACTTCCTCTTTAATATTAGGTTTCCATTGATATTACTTGTTTTTATCAGATAAAATTTGTCATACCAAAAATATTTTAGATATGTTTGTGTATTTCCAAATAGGCTGCAGGCTCTATAGGAACGAGGAAGAATGTTTCCCATTTTTGTCGTTCGAAATTACATGTACTCTAGAGCCACAACGCGTTTGCATTTAGATCACATTTAGATGGATAAAAGCCAAAATAATATTTCCAGTATTGCGTCCTCTTCAAAGGCAGTATTGCAGAGCTGAGTTTTCCGGAAGCCTTCAAGTAAACTTCGTCGCGTGCGAATATTTTCAACATTGATGCTTTGATGTTTGTATCCCCAGCACACTGCTTCGTAGCGTTGTTCACGGTATGAGTGAATGTAAATACCTATATAATGTGCAGCTTATACATACCTTAACATGCCTCATACCTTACCTTTATGTACCTCACATACGTTCAGAAGCCCCCAAAATTGAAGCGTACTGTAATTTTGATTCGCTGATCGGACAGTTCCCTTTTAGCTGCGTAGGAAATTGACGTAATTACAAAGAGGGGAAGGAAATTTAGGCCCCTGTTTCGCGTCAAAGAGAATTGGATTCCCTTGAATCGGTCACGCTCGGCGAGCACAAAAAGTATAAATGCTGTAAAGACGTTATCTCGACTCCTGTGATTCTTGAATTTGTGAAACGTATAACTCTTGAAATACGCTGAAATTTTAGTTCAAACGAGCGCGTTCTCATCGCATGGTTGAAAATTCTCATAAATCATAGTTTCATATGCAATATGTAAACATTCGCACTGCCTACAACGTTAAATTAGAAAAATAAATATGTAATAAAATTCTGAAACTCTGTTGCCTCGAAATAAATTAGACACAGGAATGAACTTTCCAAGTATTTTTGTTTGAAATTGACCTTGTTAAAAGAATGAAGTAGATACAATCAATTCAGAACACAGGCCTGAACAAACTGGTATGCACATGTGTATAAACTCAGGAAGACGTTACTGTGCTCAAGAAGCGCTCAAAATTCTTCGAACTTATCGAGAGAGAATCATTTGTGAGAAAAAAAATACACGAGAAAATGTTCAACGTCTTTCACTCGCTCCTGAGCATTACACGACCTGCAAGTCCTTTAAACTGCAAATTTCTTTTCCGGTTCGAACTTCAGTGCGGATAAAAAACTCTCTTTTAAACACCGTGAGAAAAAGGCCGCAAAAGTTGAGGCAATTCTACAAACCGCCTTTGCGTCCGGTGTGCTCTTGATTATGGACTGTTTGAACCACCTTTTTCTCATTGAAATTCAACACCTGAAGCAACGTTCATTTTCGGTGCCATTTTTTCGGCGGGTTTAGTGGACGCTTCCGTACACGCTTAGCGCTTCGAAGGTCTTTAAGAAAAAAAGACCTGTAGGGCTCTTACCAAGGGTTTATGAGCAACTTCATTGTAACAAGCATTTGGCCCCTGGCGCTAAAATCATGGCTCAATTTTGTGCTTTGGAGAAGCCCGCAATTATGCCCCAGTAATTTTTGGGAAATGGTTTCGCATGAGCGATTATTCAGTTTCGAAGTTGGTAACCGATGGTCCCTGGACATGCGAGCGTAGTAGAAGAGTACTGGAACTGGTCTCCTTTTTAAGTCAATATTTAATTTCAACTCGCTCTGGAGGGTAACGAACAACTGCAGCAGGAAATGAAGTCTAACCAGAAGAAGGAGTTTATTGTTAATTGAATGTTAAGGTATAATATTTGAAGTGTAAAATTACTATTTCTATTTTGTGGATACAATTGACATGTATTAAAAATATTACAAAGCCCAATGTTCGTCCGTCCAGAGCAAATATCAAGCTACACAAATAGGTCAATAAAAGGCGTAATTGTATTTTTTTATAAAAGACTGACGAAATGACTTCGCTATTCGAACTCAAAAATATCGAAAACATTTTTCCTACATTTTATCTTGCAGAATGTTCAAAATAACTACCGTAGTATGAACGTCGGAAGTTTTTTTAAAAAACGCTAATTTAGCCAATCTCCTTTTTCTAAAAATGCTAATTTAGCCAATCTCCCAGACTTGTGTGGCTTCAGTACTTGATATTTTTTAAAATTTTTAGCAAGCCATTTTCTCAAGCTGCAGCCTTTCCAGCACAAGCTCCGCTACACTTGGACACAGCGTGGCCATTTTATTCTGAAAAACCCAGCCATTTCTGGGTGCGAGTATCATATTTCGCCTGAAACTGGGACTTTAATGGCCACCAATAAAGCAGCTAATGAAGCTCGATAGAATTTTTCTTTCCTAATGTTCGGAGAAAATTAGATTAGTTTGAAAGACACCGGCTCGAATGATGGTCGTCGAGCTGCATGAGTAATATGAGAGCATAACGCCTCCGCTGATGGCGGCGAGGGCCCCGCCGTGCACTGCTACAGCGCGACCAGAATGCTACACCGAAACACTGTTTTTAACGAATATCTCAATGGAACAACATAGCAAGAAAAATATGGAAAATTTTAGCTTCGGGAAAGTGGAACAAGCGTGCATTAGTTTAAGTATCAAATTATATATTTGTAATTGGACACAATGAGCATGGCATCTTTACAATTTCATTTTCTAATGCAAATGATAGAGTGGTTAAATCAAGGAAATTAATCAGAAGCGCAAAACGCAGTATTTTTTGCAGCCTTTTCGATGGATTGGGAAAAGTCACATTTTCGTACTGTAGGTAATGAATGAAATTAAAAATAAAAAGTTTTCATTCCGGAAATGAGAGCGTTTTTGCTATGTTCCAAACGTACTTTGACTTTTCGAGTCTTTTTAAGGTTGAAAATTTTTTCGGTTTCTAGTCAGGAAGTCTTGGAGTCCAAACGAAGACAATTACATGAGCAGTTACTGTACGAAGAGGTATACCAGGTAAATTACATGTGCATCAACACTTAGGGACCATTTATATGGGCTAACCGGGAATTAGGGATCTAATTGTGAGATACAAACAGTGCGCTCTGATGTTGATATCAATATCCTGAACATTGTCCATGAATTATATCGTTACTTTTGGCAGAGTTGAGAATCAGACAGTAAATTTTTGCATTCAAGACTGTGACTTAAAAACATTTATTTTCTTTATTGATAATTGATTAGAACGTGGCAACTGTGCGCGGATATAACGCGGAAGAGAAAACAGAGCTATAAGAAACAGGATGCTTGTGTATAAATAAAACTTTAGATTGCTTCAGATACGACGACTTCAGATATAAGACTTCATATACAAGGATTTAGATAGGACGACTTCAGATAGAACGACTTGAGATAGAAGACTTCAGATACAACAATTTCACATATAAGAAGGTATAAGACTTAAGATATAAAACTTCATATACGACGACTTCAGAAATACGGAACAGGGAAAAGCACAAATTTCATGCTTGTTTATGAATTTCATTTCACAAAGAACAATTTTAGATTGGGCAAACATAACAGCCACAGCGTTTTAATTTAAATGGCAGCTATAGAAAAAAAAAGTTAATTGTTGGCGTTGGCTTTGCTAGAAAGAGTTTCCTCTAGATGTATTTTACAACGGAGTGACTACGTATGTCGTTCTGAGATTAGGAAGGTGATACCTTTTTCCCCTAAAATAAACAAGAAATGCGATAAGAGATACATTCAACAGAACTTATGTACTTGGTTCTTAACTCTATGTCCTCCCAAATCCTACCTAATTTTATAGGGGAAATATCTACGTCCTAATTTCAAAGCTAAATAAATACAGGGCTAGTTTGTTAGTTCTACACATCTCATGACTTTCACTGAAATGGTTTCACCTGCAATCTTCCTCTCCATACATGAAATGCTTTGAATGGATCTCGTTCCGAGACTGTGAAACTCAATATTGTATTATTGAACGTAAATGAAGTTTGAAAATTGCTTACAATGACGAAGTTAAGAGTTACAGCGTGAGAGTCTCTAAGATCCCCAGGGCTTATTCTCTAATGAACTTTTTCATATGAATAAATTCAAATCAAACGAGTAAAACACAAACTCACGTATTTTACGTAGCACACTCAAAGAAAACACTTCCTTTAATATTGGGAGAGATCGGAATAAAATCCAAGACAATTGGCATCCTCAGCAGTTTTTCTGACGGGTCTTCGAGCCGGAAGGCTGGCTGCTAACTTTTTGTATCCGCGGGATCTTTCTTGAAAGTGTTCAACACGATCGCCTAAAGAGATCGCATTAAAGGACCCTTGCCGTTCGGGAAGTTGTTCTCATTACCTTAAGGGCTCCCGTGCCTGACTCAACTACCTCTGAGGCCTTTCCTCAAGGATTTCTTTGTTACTCTTGACGTGTAGTCTTCGCATTGTGGGGACGGGGCGCGGGAAAACTCCAGAGTCTGATCAATTAATGAGAAAATATTTAAGACGCACCTTTCTCGATGTGCAGAGTTTCTGTACTTTGACACCTACGGTTGAAATATTAAGCTGGGAAATTTATGACGATCTATGACGAGCAGTGTTCCTTTTCTTTGCCGGATTGAGTCTACGAAAATCTAAGAGTAGGATAAATTTAGAATTAGGGTGAGACGGTCTCTTTCTCCCTGTTTTCTTGCTCTACCGCAGCATGTTGGTATGATGAAGTACAGGAAATGTGGAACTTGCACAACGGTAGCTTGCAATGGTAATTTCTCAGGGCGTGTCAACTTTCGGTGTGTTAATAAATTAAGAAGGATATATTTATTATGGTTTCCTTTGATACACAACCTTTGTTTTCAGCTGGTGAGAGAAAGGGAACACTCAAGGATTTGATAAACTCTAAAAAAAAATATTGATGGCTGCCACATTAAAAAAAACTGCTGTATTTTGACAAGCTGTAGGCACACAAAAAACCTAGAATTAGCTAAAAAACGCGTCGATTTAAATAGGCGCATATTTTCTCGTGAGAGCGAAAAGTAATTTATAATATTATTGAAGAAATTTTAGCGTAGAGTTAAAACCTAGTAAGCTGGAACAATTTAAATTAAATTGCTTTCAATAATGTTGAAAATGAACATGTGAATTTCGATCATTTAACATGAAACAACTCCCAACTTCACTCGTATGATAATTTAGGAACTCTTTTCTGGAAGACTTTGAAATTTAAAAATATGCAAGCACTTGTTTACATCAACTGACATATTTGCTTCAATTTAAATTAATTCATGATTTCCGAAACGGACAGTGCACCAAAGTCTGTAATTTTTTACCTTTAAAATAAAGTTTGTCTCAATACGATCAGATCGGCAAAATTGATACTACGATTGTCTTAGATTGCATATTTCGTCGATTTAATTAGCGAAAATCAATGAAGAAATGATCCAGCCAAAATCGTTCAACGTTCGTTGGTCTAGGCTGTGGCTTCCTTTCATGCACACACGAGCTCCGTGTTGCGATTTTGAAAGCTTGGCACGCTGGTGCTACTTGAACATGCGTGTTGAACTGATGGTTCTCCACTGTAGTGCTCAGGTACTAGTTTCATAGATAAGTTGGAATATTTGAATAGGGTGAGCAAAAATGAGAAAGCTCTTGTTTCTCCCCTTCGTAAGAAGTCTGCGCGCAAGACAACTTACAGAAAATGTTATATTTTTGAGTGTCGGTTAAAAATAAGTCTTGGAAAAACGAAAAATAAATAAAATTTGTGAGCCGTCAGTATTAATAGGGTGTACCGAACTTGGATCGAGCTAGTCTCAAAAAGGTACGATTTTGAACAAATTGGTTAAGGGTTTATGAAGTTTTTTTCTATAAGAAAAGTTTGTATAATGACATAACGTATGAAAATACAAGGCTATGCATTTATAAATAGATGCAGCAAGGCTGCTCAAAGCCAAAGAGGGACCGTAGCTGAACATTATTAAAGAGCGTAATGGCTTATTAGAGGCAATTTCTGAATAGAGAAAGAAAAGCTAGAATAATTAAAGTAAGAGGCATCTTTTAGAAGCCTGGAGAAGATTGGAAAGACTGGAGAGGTTCGGAACGCCCGGAGAGGATTGGAAAGATTGGAGAGAATATTGGAAAGGCTAGAGAGGATTGAAGAGGATTGGAAAGACTGAAGAGGTTTGGAAAGACTGGAGAGGATTGGAGAAACTGGAGAGCTATGTAAAGACTGGATAGGTTTGAAAAAACTGGTGGGTTTGAAAAAACTGGAAAGGAATAGGATGACTAGAGGGGAAGGCTTTCGTTCCTCAAAGCTCATTATGATTTAGGTGCGAAGGTAAGAAAACATCGATCTAGATCGAAAGCTTAGACTATTCAATACCCACCTACAAAGCCTATGAGAAGTTGCAACGCTGTAGATTCTAACAACAAACGTACTCCCGGGAGGATGTATGCGAAGGATAACATGAAAATCATCGTTTTAGCGCGAGTCCATCGTTTAATTTAGGTAAAATATGCCCAGCAATTTTCAGGTAGGGTTGTAATTACTGAAGAGGTTATCAATTTACGTTGAAAGAGATTTCCATCGAAACGAGTATTTCAGCTTAGATTGCACTTCTAACCTACCAATTCCGTGTTCTCGGTGATAAAGGACTAACAAACTAGCAGCTCTTGGCAATTACCGCGCTCTTGTTTATCATGCCAAGTCCATCTACCTCCTGGTAATTTTTAGGTTTAGGGCTTCAGGGAAGCGAGACTATAAGTCCAGCACGCGAGCGATGAAGCCGTAGAGTATTTTGACAACTGATAATTACGCAAACCTGATCCTTGTAATTTGGATAGTTCGTCACGGACAACAGGTGTGTAGTCATCGAAATATACGTAGGTAAAGTTGGTTTCTTATTCAATATTTGATTCGTGTTTGAAACATTCAGTTCGAGGCACTCAAAATATGAGCTCAAGAGTTAAAATCCCGTGTTTCGAATGCATGGAACTCAACATTGTGAACAGGAATCCAACAGTGCACTAACATACCAGACATTTCCAGGACGGCCTCCAGTATACCTCACCAACTGAGTGCTTTTCTTCCGGATAACGAATTCAATATGTTGTTATCGAAGGCAATGTGTTGTTAACGAATTCAATATGTTGTTATCGAAGGCAATGTGTTGTTAACGAATTCAATATGTTGTTATCGAAGGCAATGTGTTGTTAACGAAGGCAATGTGTTGTTATCGAAGGCAATGTGTTGTTATCGAAGGTAATGTGTTGTTATCGAAGGCAATGTGTTGTTATCGAAGGCAATGTGTTGTTATCGAAGGCAATGTGTTGTTATCGAAGGCAATGTGTTGTTATCGAAGGCAATGTGTTGTTATCGAAGGCAATGTGTTGTTATCGAAGGCAATGTGTTGTTATCGAAGGCAATGTGTTGTTATCGAAGGCAATGTGTTGTTATCGAAGGCAATGTGTTGTTATCGAAGGCAATGTGTTGTTATCGAAGGCAATGTGTTGTTATCGAAGGCAATGTGTTGTTATCGAAGGCAATGTGTTGTTATCGAAGGCAATGTGTTGTTATCGAAGGCAATGTGTTGTTATCGAAGGCAATGTGTTGTTATCGAAGGCAATGTGTTGTTATCGAAGGCAATGTGTTGTTATCGAAGGCAATGTGTTGTTATCGAAGGCAATGTGTTGTTATCGAAGGCAATGTGTTGTTATCGAAGGCAATGTGTTGTTATCGAAGGCAATGTGTTGTTATCGAAGGCAATGTGTTGTTATCGAAGGCAATGTGTTGTTATCGAAGGCAATGTGTTGTTATCGAAGGCAATGTGTTGTTAACGAAGGCAATGTGTTGTTATCGAAGGCAATGTGTTGTTATCGAAGGCAATGTGTTGTTATCGAAGGCAATGTGTTGTTATCGAAGGCAATATGTTGTTATCGAAGGCAATGTGATGTTAACGAAGGCGATGTGATGTTATCGAAGGCAATGTGTTGTTATCGAAGGCAATGTGTTGCTATCGAAGGCAATATGTGGTTAACGAAAGCAATGTGTTGTTAACAAAGGCAATGAGTAATTAACGAGAACAATGTGTTGTGAACGAAAGTAAAGTGTTGTGAACATAGACAGTGTGTTGTTAACGACGGTAATGTGTTGTTGATGAAGGTAATGTGTTGTTAACGCTTTCATATGAGGATCTCTGGAAAGAGGTTATTACAGGAACATAAGATCACATTTATGTCCGAGGTCATGGGATATAACTTCGTTATCGTAACTTTGTGCTCCAAGTTACGACTCGAAGACGTCATCATTTCCTTGCACGTTACTACCCAGGGACTACTTTGAGGAAGGATATGCACAGCTGCTTACCTCAGCCTGCTTGCCAAGGCCATCACCATTCCCACCGTAAAGTTCTATTTCATTCAAAACCATCGCTAGTTAGAACCTAAGTATAGCACAGAATAGTATTAAAAGACATGCATCAAAAGTTATGGTTATTATGAATACAGAGGAACTCTTGTAGATGCCGATCACACCGACCTGCAAGCACTCTTGATAACACCGACCTGCAAGCACTCTTGATAACACCGACATGCAAGCACTCTTGATAACACCGGCATGCAAGCACTCTTGATAACACCGGCATGCAAGCACTCTTGAAAACACTGATATGCAAGCACTCTTGATAATACTGACATGCAAGCACTCTTGATAACAACGACCTGCAAGCACTCTTGATTACAATGACCTGCAGTTTATAGTCGGGTGAACCATCCTGGAAATTTCACCACGGGAGATTTGACGGCTAATGTTTTTCACAAATAAAAAACTTAGGAAAGTCTGATACAAAATCCTCACGAGGAGGTAACACAGCCAGCCACTTCTGCCTCATTGACTTATCTTTAGGTATTTTAAATAAAAGTACATTTAAAAGTACCTTCAATAATTCCAACACGTTTTATCGTTGGGTTTTCAATGCCTTACAACTACTTACGCGGAAGGGATGTGGGTAATGTGTGGTTTCAGCTTCCTTTTCCAAGGGAAGCACTCCCTGGTTGCGTGAAAATCAGTGCCTGAGCCGGGAGT
>VOMN01021657.1:0-28247 GCA_014899125.1 Orchestia grillus
TCGAACATGTCATTAATACGTATTAGTAAGTTGTTTTCAGTTAGAGAGTTATGTTTCCTCTGATAGGCTGAATACTGCTTTAACACTATTTACTAGATCAATTTTCGATAGGAGGTTTTTACTGTTAATATATCGGAAAATACGAAAACTAAAAGATAACTAAACGAACTCAACTCTACGATGATTGGACGTACAGCGAGTTCCCCCAGTCCCAACTTCCCGTACGTATAAAGAATCTCCTGTACTCTTGTTCGAAATTACATATCTCATAAAAACCTGAATTATTTCGTTCACTTCTGCACACAGCGTGTATGAGAATTAGGTGGCCTTCTATCGCCCTGACAAATACACAAACTTGTCATTTTACGGTAACGCTACTGAAAATAACGTTGTTTTCACAATTTTTTTTGTAATTCTATTGGCTGTAAAACACACAAAGGGGAGACTCTAGATTACAAACGTTTAAGAGCTTTGCATTCTAGCACATTCCTTCTTGGATTATTTCAGGCGGACTCTAAAGTGCCGAGCGACCCTTACAAAACATGCGCATTATCCTGCGTATTTGCCACTCTTATGTAGCTCCACCCCAGTGTTTGCAGCGGCGTGAGAACAAAAATTCATTCTAAATATTTTTCATTATCTTAATACCAAAATTATTTGAGTTTGATCCATGAAAAGCAAATTATAGTTTCAGAGGCCACTGGAATTGAACAATAAAATCCATCTACACGAGTATGATATTTGGGAATGGTTCACAAAGCCCAGGTCCGCGTCAGAGGGCTGAGGAGGAACACCATTAAAAACGTTATATTTCGCCGCGCCGTTTCTGCCAGTTGCTTCATTTGCGATGCTGTGGAAAATTCGGCACGAGCCGAAAGAAGTAACCACCCGCATTGAGGAAATAAGAACAATAATTGTGCAGTATGAGGAAATTTTGCAAATTTATATATGTATAAATTCGTCAGAATTTATGTAGCAAGTGTAGCAATTATTTTCAAGTAAGTCTTAAACAGCAATTTTTGCCTCACGATTTTAGCACAGACAAGAGTCTTGGCGACGCATAGACAATTGGGGAATAAGATTGATGCGAAGAATAAGATTGATATAAGTGGGAAGAATAAGATTGATATTAGAGGGAAGAATAAGATTGATGTTGCTTGGAGCAGGGTTTCTGATTGAACAATCGTTTAAAATTGAAATTGCTGACGATGAATGTATTTGCGATGAGAACTTGTGAGCGTTATGTGATTCATTAAGAAATCTTCGCTATGTATGCAAATGGTTGAATGCATGACATTCGCTTTATCATACACGATAGTTTGCGGTTAAATATTTGATGATTATTTTATGCTGTAGCGTAAACCAAGTACACTTTAGCATCGTTTGTCTAAATAAAAACAAGAAAAAAATTCCTCCGAAAATTCCTATTTCACACATCAAAATTAAAATATCCTGAGCCACGGTAAATGGCTCCAGTCAACGAAAATACACCAAGTTTTTTATGTTATATAAATGTAGTAGTTTAACCAGCACTTACCAGTTGATTAGTTTTGGAGAGCTTTGCTGAGTAAACGAATTAAATTCACGGTGCAAGTTCAATACACAAACAGGTTCAACACAAACGAGTTCAACACATCACTTCAGACATGCTTATCGCGCTTGAACACAGGTTCTACGACGCTTTTCGTCACGACTACATCAAAGTAAATGAAGTGCTTCTACATCTTTTCGAACCGTTGACACTGAGTGCGTTCGAGAGTAAACTAAAACATTCCGGTCAGCAGATGACCTCGAAGCAGTGGCTACATAAAAAAAATTATCTTACGATGATGTGCAGTTAGCTAGCTCTACAATGGGCTCTGCGTAGCTTGCCGGTATTACATCTGAACATCGGAAAAAAGCCCATTTACATGACTTTTTAAATTGCTGAGCATTTAATTAAAGAGCTTTCTGAAGGACCAATGAGATAGAAAACTCAGACCGCGCTCTGGCTTACGCTAGTGAAGGTCATTTGAGCTGAGTGGGCTGCGGCCAGGGCTGCGGCAGCAGCGCGCGCCCTTGCCCAGGGCGTCATACGGTAGCCTGCCACACCGGGCACTCGGCCGCCTCGGCACGACGGACGCTATCACCCCTGGTGCGCTAGTACTGCAACGCGTGTGATGGGCTGCTACCTATAGATGAAGATATCAAGATTTTCCTTGGATTGGATTTTCATTACATTGATAGCAAAATTGCACTTAGTGTTTACAGGCAAAGTTACTTACTATTATAACGCACTAGAATGCAAAGATCTTTCTCACCTGAGCGAGCGCCCGTAGGTCATCAACTCTAACTGCCTGTATCAGTGATACTCAAAGTGGCTGTCGGTGCACCGGTACTCGAGCCATCATCTACTGGTACGCGGCCGGTGTTTGTTAAAGCTATGTGCTAAGGAATCATTTGAGGAATGGGAACTTTTGTTGTATTCATTATATATGTCATTTCTGGCATAAATTGATTTTACTGTGAAATATTACCAGTACGAGGGGCATTGAAAAATATGCCGGTCCGCCAGCCACATCAGAGAGTTTGAGAAACACTGGTCGACATGACGGCTGGTCTGGTGTTCAAACAGTAGGTACGGAATTTACTGTGAGTACGGAAATTATGTATGCATTTTACAATGTCGAACTTGAACAAGTAATTTAAAATTGGAACACTGAATACTTAGATATCGAAGCAGTAACTCAAGACCTCGGGAAGGATAGCCTGAGACATGCTCGATAGGTTCGAGATAGACAGGAATAATCGCAGAATTCATTGACTGGTTTGTTTCTGTTATGCAGAGCAAAAAATGTTATGCTGGGTAAGTCCGCGGCAAAAAATCATTTGAGTCCGGATTGTAATGTGGAAAGATATACAAGATTGGTTTGAATATTACTGTACTGCTGCGTTAAGATCTTACCATGGGAACTAAATGGGAACTTACCATCGGAACTAAAATACGTAGGTACAAGTCAGCCACGTGAATTGTAGTATTTGCCATGAACAGAAGCGATATGAAGGTCTGTAACCGAGTGAACCGCTAAGCTTTCTGTAGCAGCCGTTCTCGCGTATGACATTAATGTCAATAAAAGACACGATAAATTCTACGGCATCAATTTAAAAATCTGAATGAAAAAACATTTTCTGATTCAAATAATGTTCCGAAAAGACTATTTGAATATCAAGGCCAGGAAATGCAGCAAAATGAAAAGTGATTTCGAAGAATTAGACGTGTACTTTTCTTACTCAGACATACTGAAGAACTGAGACCAATGGGAGTGAATATTATAAAACAAAAACAAACTCTTGCAACGTGAACATCATTGCATGGAACTTCTGTTCATTGCTGTTCGAGAAGAACTTCCGATCAGAAACGAAGGCGCTCGTGGGATCATTAAGAGTCCGTAGACAGCAGACTGCCTTATTTAAACATATGCTCAAGCATATTTAACAAAAATTGATATTTTATTTTACAACGCTCATCGTATAACGACAGCGTAGTTGCTCACTGACATCTACTAGTACAAGGAAAGATTTGAATGATAAGTTTAGGTTCTCGCGCTGCGTCACATGTAACTTGATCTGTTTCACCTGAGCGGCTTGAAGATATGTTGTTGTGATAAGTTGCTAAATGGCGAGGTTTCTCTAATTAGCTAAAATCGAAAGATTCTGTTTGTATTGCTCAACTCAACGGAAAACTAACGAATTATTCCTACGTTTGTGTGCTCAAAAAATATTAAAAACTGTACTTAACATTGACCCAATTATCAACACGCAGTCTAAGAAATTATCAACATACCATTTTGTATGTACGAAGTACTTCTGAACCACTATTAATTTAATTTCAAAATGTCCCGAAAATACTTGAATGAACCAATTTTCTGTGTTAAAAGTACTTCAAGTGTGAGGTCACTTTTATGTAGAGCGTAAGGCGGCGGTGAGCTGTAGCTCGTGTGAGAAGACCATTGGAGTTTGCCCGAAGACAGTTTTCCAGGAAATCAAGTGACGCACTAGTCAATAGCTGCCTCTAATTAGCTCTTCCTGATGACCTAGTCGGTAAAGGAGTAGTGGGCCAACTGAACGACCGACTCTCACCCCACAATCACGGTTCCTCGTAACGGCTAGACGATACATTCATGAAAGCTAACGGCTAAAAGAAAACAGGTTTTCCTCAAGTAAGTAATGACAGCACGAGGAAAAGAGTGAGAGAACCTCGAAGCAACTTCACGCTGACGCAACATACTCATCTCATCAGCAGGACTGCCTAAATATGGGGCTAGGAGAATAATGCTGGCATGTGTATTTAATTATTCTGTCATCTGTTTATAAATTAGACAAAGTAATTGCGGGATTGACGTAGGTGGTCGAAATTATTTTTAAGTTTTTCATATCCATACGTGAAAAAAGCAAAATTATTTGGCTTTACGTTAATAGTATCAGACCATGAAAATGCTAGTAATCGATTGACTGCAGTAATACGTTCGTTGGAATACAGCAGCAGGATTTTATTTAACTGTAAACATAGTGGACAAGTTGAACAAAGACAACGATTACATGCATGACATGACTAGAGCGAAAAAAATACTCGTTAATTTAAGGTGATGCATATCACGGAATGCTGCTAACAAAAAATGACATAGTAGCCCTCATCACTATGGACGGCAGGGTTATTTTCACGACCACGTGATAGCTGTGGTCCATTTTGAGCGGCCTTGAGGGGCGTCATTGGAGGCGAGCGGGAAGGAACTTGCCAGGGCTCGGACGGGCCTTCGCGAGGGCTCTCAGAGCTTCCGTGCTCAGCCTTAGTCTTCATTTGAGCTTTTTCAGTGATGGAAATGTTCCATTTGTTCATTTCACGCCGTGCTTGAAAAATATGGATTGTTCATGTATAAGGTACTTCAAACAATGCATGGTTGTGATGAAGTACATAGGTATTTTAATGTTTTTATTGCTTTTTTCTATGAATAGTGAGAGTTTTTATCTATAGTTTTATTTGTGGAGGTAATTTCTACGTTTTAATTGTTTGCCATGCTCGAAAAATATGGCTCGTACAGGAGACGCTTGATGTAGCATGTGTAGTGGTAAAACATATCGCTTTTAGGTTTTTTAACTCTTTTTTTTCAATAAATATTAACGCAAATGTAGATAATTCTTTTGGCAAATTTTGAGTTATCGTACTGATTAAGAATTCTTAAATCACAGTCATTTCTTGAAAAAAATAGGTACCATGTTAGCACATAGCGGTAACATAAAAACTGCCCCTCAAAGTCAACGCTTTTATTCTTATGAAAGAGCCTTCCTTGTAAAGTTTTGGTAGTTGGGGTGTGATTACATATTTGCCTATTGGGAATATCTATTCTTAAGATATAATGCATCGAATTCAAGTTAAAATCTTCGTCGAAAACTTTTCAAAAACCCCAAAATATGCGACTCTGGTCATATAAAGTTATCTGGACCTTCACTAACATCAGGGAAGATGTGTACTCTGGTATTTTTCAAAAGATTTGCATAAAATATGCAGTAGTATTTCCAAGTGTCCCATGCTCTAGTTCGATACACTTCCATGCTCTAAAGTCTGTTTGGCTGTTTTAATTAAACAGTATTTCATTCACTGACTGAGGCGACCATTACACGTAACTAACTAAAACACGTGCTAGTAAAAAAGCTTCTTAATGGGCACTTACTCCGATGTTGAGTGTGAATAAGAACTTTTTAAATACCATTTTTAAATTCTATTTTACGGATAAATGTTAATGATGAAGGTGATAGAAAGCATCTTAAGAACATCGTAATTTAGTCACTTTCGTTTAATCCTATTTTAACGCTAATGGGTTTCTGACTTTACTAGTTTCTTCGTTAATCAATAAATTCTTAGACGATATTCTTAACAGAGACTATATATACTGTGTGATTTAATTTTTCAGCAAACAATCTGGGAAACTCAAAAATTAATTTACCAACTTGCGTCAAAAATTTTTCAAGTAGTTCTTTTACTGTAGAATAATTTTGATCATAAAGCGCCATATCAGATCTTTGTTTCACATTACAGATGTACAGTACTACCCTCAAGCAATATTCCCTCGTGTATAATTTTAGTTGAGCGCATAGTACACCCCAGTGCGTTGGCTCAACTCACCGACCCCTTTACGTGGGGGTCGCTGAACACGCAAACTGTATGCATCGCGCGGGTGTTCTTCTGTGCGTTGACCCTCATTCTTACATACGGCAACATTGGCAAAATAGCACCTGGGACTAAACTATCAAAACCTACACCGATAAGTTTAAAACATTAGATTCTTGATCAATGATTTCGGTCTACGCATTCTAGAGACATTTTACATGCATAAACTACAGCCGTCTCTCAAAGGCATGCAGAGTACCTATATGTACAAACAGGTGATCAGTTTGTTTTCAATACTTTTTCCGAAATTTTCAATACATTGGTGATAATTTATTAGTTTCCGTACATTTTTGTTCGTCAGGTTTTGATATTTTTAAGCCATGCTTCAACTTGTATTTTCGTGTTTGTTGTTTTTCGCATAAATATCTTTATAAAGATTGGTGTGTTTCACAGATTTTTACTGAAGATGAGTCCAGGCCTGAAACGATCATAGTACAATATTTTTAAGATAAGTATTGTTTTCTATTTCCTTCATAATTCCTCTACTTCGTAAGAAAAACAAACGTCAGATGAATGTTACTGTGAGAATTCAACTTCACATCTGACTCTAAAAGTGACCTTTGGGAAAACGTGTAGTCCTTTACTTTTCCTTTGCATCAGTCAACCCAATAATTAAAAGTGGACAAATAATGTGTTTAATTTAACACTTCATTGAAGCCATCCCAACTTCTACTCAAACATTCGTTTTTAGTAATGTTGCAACGTCATGCAATGATTCTTAAGATGGCAAACGAAGATATTGTTCGCACTCCAAAAAAGCTACATTGATGTACAATTTCAACAATTCTTATCATCATCAAAGAAGAGTAAGACGTCAATGAACCGATATTTTCGTCCTAGATCAGGAACGTGATAACTGATAAGAATGTTCATTTGAGGTAGGCGCTCCAAGATTCTTGGCTCCGTCTTACGCATATTCAAATCCATTGGGCACGAGCGAGCCAAACCCAGCGTCAGCTGAAAATTCGATTTCGGACCAATGATCTCCTAGACCCGAACTTGTTCTAATCAGGGATGAATAGACTAAAATCACGGAAAGGAACCAAGAACTTCCGCACGAACAAAAATTTGCTCAAATGCTGGACTTGGCCTTCCCGGTGATTCTGGACTTGGCCTTCCCAGTGATTCTGAACTTGGCGTTCCCTGTGATTCTGGACTTGGCCTTCCCTGTGATTCTGGACTTGGCCTTCCCAGTGATTCTGGACTTGGCCTTCCGTGTGATTCTGGACTTAGCCTTCCCAGTGATTCTAAACTTGGCCTTCCCAGTGATTCTGGACTTGGCCTCCCGTGTGATTCTGGACTTGGCCTTCCCAGTGATCCTTGCTTACCTGTAATTTCGCCCAATTATTAGGCCATTCCAGCACTTGAGGAGTGTGGCTTCAAACTCGAAGCTTGGCTGTGACGACCTCAGACTCAAGATGCCCGTCAAAGTTATGTCAACACATTTTTACTTTTTGGATAGCCGATTCGTAACGTGCATTGTATGTTGGTTATTTCAGAACAAATTATTTTTGTCTCCTTCTATCTATCTTTCCTTCCTTTCCATCAATACGTAACGATAACTTTAAGAAGTGTAATTTTGCAGTCATGCGATATGACATGGATGATGACTCATTCCCCTCCGTCTCAGGAGGAAATTATGTATTTATGCCTTAGTATGCTTTGTAATACGACCGAATCAAGTCAATCCCGGAATGGAGAGAATGCGTACTTTGCAGATATAACCTGAATGCTACTGTATGCGTGCAATACCTGAAAATACAAATATGAATGAATGGAATTGACTTTTTCATGTCGTAAGTTTGAAACTCGGCCCTTATGATGAACCTGTCCATACACATAACCGGGGAATTTAAAACCTACTCTAGAAATTCAAGAAGGAAACTTGAAATTCTTTATTCTGAGAAGAAAATTCTTCCCCCACAGAGAAGAACTCTACATCATTTAAGTGTCCATTGGAGAGCACTGTGAGCGTAACGCACCACTAAAATAATTGTCGGCGTTTTAAGAACTTACAAATGTCCGGTACTTTCTCTGATTAAAATATTTTCGAGAGAGTTAGTACTTCAATTATGATGTAAAATCATGGCAATTTTCGTCTCAACTGCAAACTTTCCGCATGTCCCAATTGTGACATCAACGTAGTCATCCACCCTGAAATTGCTGACTAGGATCAAAAGAAATCGTTCGATTGAGCCTTGTTTTCGGCTTTTTGTTTTTCCTTCACGATTTCACATATTATGGACCAGAAATGGATCCTGCAAAGAGTTTTAGAGTTAGATATTTTTCATCCTCATTGAACAGCAGTAGTTATTTGGTTCTGTGCAACATTTTAGATACAAATCGAGTGTTAATTTACCGCCGTACGCACGCCTTTTGCTTGTAGTGTGCGTTTGTCCCACGTCTCTAGCATGCACGACTTGGAAGAAACTCATTTCATCTATGGTTGGGAAACTATGCTTGTGGAAAGATATTGGCAATAAAACTCACCATCCACGCCGCAACGGAACAGACTGAAGTCTAAAGAAAGCTGCCTCGTTTTGATGACACTCATTAAAGGATTTCAAATGTCACTAGCTGACCCCTGAAGCAGGATCCGCTTCTGCTACAATTGGGTGAGACGAATAAAAACGAACAAGTAATGAAATATATCTATTCCATCTGAGCTGACAGCAACCCATCAACTTTTAAAGCCGCGTTGTCAAAATTCTCTCCCAGAGGGTGTATTCGGTGGACGATGTTCAATGACAGACACCTAATTCACTAGAAGAGAAATTAAAACTTGAAATTTGACCACCTTGTAACCGGAAGTAAAGAAGCAAACTACGTTTGTCCTACCCTTGATGAAGTGAGGGTGTGTTTCAAAAGTAATTTGACTCGGAAATCTGAACGCAGGAGCTACTCCTTCCTGTGATTGAAGTCTCTTCATCAATTTTACATGGCCATAAATTTTGCCAAATTCAAGAGTTCGCCCAAAACACCACGAATTGCAGAGAGCTCACTCTCTTCATTTTTCGAGTCAGTTACTAATTTAATGAATTTTTCCCTCTTTACTCAAGCATGACGTCAATATGCGAGTCATACTGATTTTTAATCAGTAATATCATGCACCAGCCCCTAATGTTTAGATAGTTTGATGACAAGAATATAACGAATGTAGTTTCAAGTTTCAACATGAGTTCAAGGGCAGCCCCGATGTGTCGTTTTCAGTACAAAGTCCTGCGTGATGAGAAAGCTTAGGCAAAAGCTACTGTAATTGACTTTTCAATTTTCGGTTGTACTACGATAATGCATAAATGAAAGGATCAGGATACATGAAGGACCTGATAACTTGCTGCGCCCCAACCACAATTCAGCTCGACCGCTGGACGTTGTTCTTTATGTCGATCTTGCCAACCAGTAATTAATTAAGTTCAAATAAAATGAAGATGTATATACCTACTCAATCATCGATCAGCGTTGAATTTAAAGGCCAACCACTTAATCTTACAAAAACTTACGTGATAAATAAAAGCAAGCCACAGTCATACCTCTATAATAAGTAGGATAAAAAGATGCACCCGATTTTTCGTATCAATAATCTTTCATTAATCAAAATGTATTGCATGGAATAACAGGCCTTGAGTATCACGGTGCTGTCGATGCCCCAGCGTGATTCTTCTTAACTTGCTAATCGAGCCTCTGAATTATCGAGCTCTCAGAGGTGTCCAGGCGATCTCCTTCAGAGAGATCGCCTTAAATGACTTCCTGCACTCGCAACGCGCAATTTGTGGTAACGCTCGTCTCTGAACTTGAACTCACGAAACTTCCTCATGAGCCAAAACGCAAAATATATTTTGGAGATCGTGGAGGGGAACGAGTTCATTTTATTCTTTAACGTTTGGCCGGAAATTGCAACAATAGTACGCGATATAATCGCGCTGTTCTCGGAGGAATAGCAGGCAGTGAGAGTCTGAAGATATGTTTGCAAACGTAAAAATCTAATATTCAGTATTTTACGTACCTCTATTTTGAGGACTTTTCCACAGTATTTCCATGAGGAAGGTGTGTCTTACTAAAATAGATGAATTCCTATGCCATGACCTCAAAGAACTGTAAGCTTTGGCTATTCATACTTCCACTCACTATATCAAGGTGCTGGAAGTGTCGAATTTATTAGAATTTCTCGTACTTACGGACGCCTATCGTTGACACACTCCTTTCGGCATACAAATTATTTATTGAGAATAAGCCTAGGCTATAAACGTTCAAATGAAATGGTCTGAAGGTTCCATCTCTCCATAACCCTCATTGCTCCGTAAAAAGGAATTCTTAACCTTTTCTAGCGAGTCTTGGTTCATGGTTTGTCACAAGTGACGTCGAAGGGGACGTTGTGGGATAAAAGAAGCTTATTCTCTAATTGAAATCTGAAACACTCGATTTCTTCCCATACGTAGGTATGGTTGGGTGCGTGTGTACCTACGCTGCTCACAGCAAGCTGCCCGTGCCCGATATGTTGACTGAAATTAACTGATTGAAGCTGCAAAATTCTTTTTGGAAGCTTAGAAATAAATTCCCTCGTCTAAGTTTACACATTAGAAACACCAGCATGAAGAGCCACCATATGTGCAGTGGATTCTTCACTAAATATGAACAGGACACAGCCCTCACGACCGTGGCATGAAAGATGCATGTTCACTACAGCGACAGAAGGTCATGTGGTACTGTCTACTGGCCGCACAGAAGCAACAGGTGACTGACTATCATCAACAATTGAGTGTACAGAACAAAGGCTTAGATTTATTGCAAGTGTAGCATTAGAGTTGAATTGAGGAGCAGGGTTGAAGAGCATCCAAAAACATGAATTACACATAGTTTTTCAATGCACGTTCCAACAAAAATGATCTTAAGATTTTCAGCGCACATAAAAGCTCGAATTCTAGTTGAAAGAACAGGAACTTCCTCACCCTTCTGGTTAAATATGAGCATAAAAGTATCGTACTCTATATTACATGATTTGATTTTTCGTAAGTATTTTAACTTTGATCGCTGTACCTGCCACAATTTCATTGAAAATTCATTGAAAAAGATACTAGAAAATTCTACAAAGGTACAATGAAGTCGCTGACCATCACAACATCGTTAGGAGCGAACCACCTGTCAATGAACAAAGCAATTTTACAAAAATACGAGTACCATAAATTAAAATCATATTTATATAGCCTCATACAGACCAAGGACCCTGTTCTCAGCACAGAGAGGAAATTCTTCCTTTACCAGCTGAGCTATTACGCAAAATTTTAACAAATCTTAAAGAAAAAAAACGTTTTTACGTTTCCGGCATTAAGGTGCGGGGAGTACCTATACTATTTAATTGAGATGTAGTAGCTAGCAACTCAAAGTATTGGGTAGAGGCTCCAGATTATTCAGTATTAAAAGGCGTACATAGCTTTGTGATATATTTTTGCATCTTATAATCGATGGGCACCTTGACTTTTATACCAACAAATTGCGACTATTTGTTCCAAGACCTTTTTTACTTTGAAAGAGTTACCGTAAGTTCACATTCATTTTTATTAATGATTTGTTACTTTTCATTGATGAATTTAATTTAATCTCGGCGACAATCATTTCAAATAATTTTATCCCCTCCTTTTTTGAGAGGAGGATAATTTATGCAGTGTTTCAATTTCTGACCTTTTCATGAAGAAGATGAATGTTTTCTAGACCTATTTTGTACAGCATTCAACTTGCCCGTGGCTCTCGGAGAGAATCTAAACATACATCTTCAGGTGTATATGTAAAGGATTTTTTACTCTCTCTAACCCAAGAATATAATTCGTTCTCGAATAATTTTACACACTCTAGAACTCTAGATGAACTCGGTCGTCGTAGAAATGGTAAATAACTCAGCTCATTTTACAGTATTTAGTTACCTGCACCACAGAACAAAAGAAAATTTTGCGTCTCAAAGCTTTTTTTCCTTGTGTTGAGTACACAGGAATGATGCGAGCTCCCCCACTGCCAAGGTCACTCTTACTTTCAACATCATACGAACACGGCTTTTTATGCTCCGCTAATTCTTGGTCCGAAGGTGTGTAAGTTGATTTCTGTGTTGCATTATTCTTTACACGCGTTCGAAAGACGCTACCTCGATGTTTTGAGCCCTGCTTCTTTTTATTCATCTAGGAGCAAGTCATGACCGTCAAAAACGAATGCGAATTCTGCTGCTTTACTGTCTGATGGGTCTGGGTTAAATTCAACTTCGTACCTTCACTGTAACTAATTAGAAATTATCGTATCCAAGCATAGGAAAGTGCACAGAACAGGATCACTCGTCTTAATTGAAAAGTGTTCCAAAAATAAAATATGCGTGAGAGCTTCACGATCTGATTCCTAACGGCAGGCGTTCCGCTTTTCAAGGAGGGTATCGGACAGATATGTCCTTTCTTAAGATGCCACAATTTTTCAGTACTACTTCCAAGAAAAGATCGTTGGAAACTCCAGCGTGTGTTGCATTAGCGCATTGCTAGGCAGCCCGATGAAGTGTGAGCACGCATATGCAATACCGGAAGAGAGCTGCCTCGCTCCGCCCGACTCGTGGCTTCCTTTGCACTCATATGAGCTCGCCGGACCTCCACAGCGCGGCCAAACAAGGCACATAACTGTAGACTGTAGCCAGGAAAAAATAACCCGGCGTGCGGAGGAGCAAGGAAGTAACGGGATATGAATTCCAAGTAATCGGTGCAATTGGGGTCTTCTACACCGTCAATGTTGGGTTAAACACCACTCCAGGGAATTATTTTTCTTAAACTTGTTTGTAAGATTGATACTTGGTTCTTTGATTCTATTTTCTGTAGTTTTTAGACGCTGAAGCAAAATGTGAAATGGTTTGATAATTGGAAACGGTATCATGTGTTTGCATTGTTTCAATACGTTTTTATTTGCAAAGTCTGTTGCAGCTTGCAAGAAACATCCACGAAGGCCCTCAGGTTCATCAGAAAATGTAGTATAAAAGTTGAATTTGAGATGCAACGTACGTGAATGCCATCAATTTTCGCTCGATCATATGAAAACTTTATTCGTTTCTAATACTTTTGTTTAGAAATTTCTGTTCAATGTGTACATTTTCTTTTTCAATTCAATCTTTGACTACTATTTTTTTAAAGTTAAAAATAAAACTTCTAAGAGTCCTATTATGGTGCTCAACAAGACACGATGAAACTTTCAACACTTGAAGCTTAGAATCTAACTGGTAAGTTGTATAACCGTATCATGTGATGACTTAGACATTTTACTTTTCTTTCAAGGACTTAGGTAAGCACTCACACAGTACGTGATATTAGTTTTGTGTTTTTAAATCTTCATTGATCAGGTAATGCTCAAGTTAGAAACCAAGCTTCGTCTTATAATTCTTGAGCGAAGTCGTAGCGCTAAATGGTCTACAAATTTCAAGCAGTAGCTGAGTAATTGTCAGATTGCAACGAGTTTGTTCAGCCATTTTAACTCAAGGCTATACCTACACAACTGTACTCGTACTTTTTTTTTGCATATAGCATCAGTCAAACGAACATCTACGTTTTACTAATTTCCCACAAAAAATATGGGTTATTTATTCCTGAACTCAACTTTGTATTTTGCCGACTACTGTCAATTGACTAAGCTAAGTACTTCATTAGCACTCGAGGTGCTAAACACATCAAAACTTTATGCATGGTTCTATTTGTGTACAATCTGTCATGAATGAAACACGGTTCATTCACGTGACAATAGAGGAGGAATTGTTGAAGATAGGGAGGATGCTGTCTGGATAATATTGTGGTTCTGCAGAATGCTGGGATCTGTGGAGAGCGACGTGATCAGCGTTATCAGGATAATAGTTTTCAAGATAAAAAGATAAGATTATGAGTGATTCTGAACTTCAAGAAGGTCCTCCTTTGGGCCGGTTTGAGTTCCTTCTTTTACCATCCCGACGACCGGCAGTGAATAATACTTTTGCCACCCGAGAACTGCTGAACGATACTTCAATACTCAAGGTCAGAAATTTTACTTTTTGTTGATTAATTGTGTTGTTTTTCCGGGAGAGCTATACAGTAAGACGTAAGACGATGTTTTGCTGTTCCTCGATCCTCTTTTTTATGTCATTGATAAAATGCCACCATCGACACCGTCTAGTGTAGAAATATTTCAGTTTCTGGATAGTAATTGACGTTTTTCAGCTGTTCAGTGTGATTAAAAGTGTGCGGTAGTTCAGTGCCTGAGGTTCACGTGTTTTCCTGCTACTTTTCATGACGAAGGTTGTTGCTTTGTATTCTTTAGCTTTACTTTAGGGCTACTGATGGTAATTACGGTGAAAAATGTTTGTGGCTACACGATACCGGTTTAAGTTTATAAATTACTAGTGCTTTCCTTCACGTGCCACCTTGAAAAAATTGTATTTCATGTGTATTAATTTAATTTAATTTATACGTGCTTCATTCATGTACCGTCACGCAAAGAAAATCGGCTGGCAAGTGAGAAACACTCTTTCATTAGCGTAGAATCTAGTTTTTATTTATTGTATACTAGCACGTGCAAAATAGCGATGCACATCACATTATACTTCAATACCAGTTTTTCCCACGGGCCTTCGACATAAATTTCCAAACTGTTTTCCCTGCAAGAGTTTGGCATGGAGGACCTGGGGCACTGTGACGTGGTGGTGGTGGGTGCCGGACTGGCAGGGCTGACGGCTGCTCGGACGCTCCTCAGCAGGTCGAGCTCCCTCCAGGTCTTGGTGGCCGAGGCCAGAGGTGCGTTGTCGCCAAGTTTTCAAAGCTTTCATTGGCAATTTTCCGGGTAGGAAAAAATTTCTTGTCGACAAATATCTCCGTTGTGAATGCATAAATTAAGGATTTGACGAAAATCCGTAATCGTAACCTACTTTGACGAAAACTTGAAAATTTGTATTCATATTTGATGTGCTGCGGTTACATTAGGTTAGGTTAGATGATCGCATGTATCATATATGACCCACTCCGGAGGCAAAGTGTTAGCCCTCTTTAGCTTAAGGGGTCATACATGTCCTCTCCAATGATTTATCCTATGAACTCTATAATTGATGTCAATAATTCTGAAAATGGCATAAGTATTAGCATGCCATATGAATACGAGGCCATTTGTATAGCTCGTAAGAAAATATTGTAAAGTTGATTTTTGTGGGGGTATTTAACCACGTAATTCTTGTTGTGAGTTTATTTAATAATTACCGTAGTAAAACAAATTTTAAAATTACGGCAAGAATTCAGAGCATAAAGAGCCAACAAGTTCTTACGACGATGCTATTTTTCGAGAGGTGAAATAAGCCACCTGTGGTTCATATCGCAGGAAATGTATTGGCTCAATAACACATAAATTATTTTTGCCATTAGTCTATAGATACCTTTGCACGGAACACTAGCACCTGTGGTATGTACAGTTACAATAAGACTATAAATAGTTTTCCTCAAAAAACTAGCTGTAGCAATGTATGTATTCACTATTTGATTGAAGTTAGACTTGCTTGAAAAACTAGCTGCAGCAATGTATGTATATTCACAATTTGACTGAAGTTAGACTTACTTGAAAAACTAGCTGCAGCAATGTATGTATTCACAATATGACTGAAGTTGGCTTCGTACGCGGAGTTATAGCCGTCCCGGGCAGCGGTCCCACATCGTACCATTGACCTGAGAAGGTTGAGGCGTGTCTTAATAACTAACTGCTAACGCTTGATGATGTGGGCTCCTGAGCTGCGGTCAACGGTGAATAATTAAGTTAGTAGGTGTTACTGATGTGCAGGGTGACGTGCAGTGGGATAATTCAGTTTATCCGTTCATTATGTGTTCTTTAAGTCGCGTATAATTCATTTTTAATATTGAAAATAAATAATCAACTTACAAATTTCGTACTGAATGATACATTTAAATACCGTATTTCGTTGTGCAATTTTTAATCAAGTCGTGATCGGTGATAGTGTGGTAATACTTCTTTCGACACCCTGTAGATGTGCGTTGACATACGAGTAAATGGGGATTTTTAATAACGGAATCGAAAATAATCTTCATCGATTCCAATTGTATAGAACGGATTTCAAAAAGCGAAGCTCTATGAAATTCTGAAACTTACTAGTTTTATTTTGGTATCATTGTGTCCTTACGGGATACCTGAAGGGAAGAGTTTACACCAACTCAACTCATTTAGCGAGGCAGAAATTCAGTGTATTGGACCAGAACTCACTAGTGTCCTAATGAATGATTAGCCTCCACAAATGGGAAATATCGTCTTAAAATAGTAATGAAATCAAAAATTGCCTCTGAATTCTGTTCCCCTTGAGTTCTCAAAACCTTTCAATCATTTCAAAAGTTATTATAGTTCCTTTTTGGTCCCGTAATCAAAAATCACCCGGTACTCGTTCATTACCCCTGGTCTGCCTTCCGTGTTGTAACACGGGCGAGCCCTCGCTGGCTGATACGAGATATCCTCTCGCTCTTCTGATGTAATCAGAAGTGGGCCAGGGTGATGGTTACAAGCAATGAACTTCCTAAGTGACTTGATGAGAAGTTCGTAGTTTTAACCGGTTATTACGTGCTAGCCTTGCAAATTAGTCATCAGTTTCTCTTAATAGTAATAGTCAGCATGGTTGACGCTTCAGGCTGCATTTTCTCTGTCGCCCTGCAATAATAACTGAGCAATTACTTGAACTGTTATCAGTGACAGATAGATGTCCGCGAGACGGCTTATCATGAAGACTACGCGCAATTCGTTGGCTGCAAGCAGTGGCAGAATTAACTGAACTCCAGCCAAGCCCTGAATGCGTGCGCTGCTATTTCAACTCTGTTTGACCGAGGGAAAACCAGTGAAACTAAATGTGCCAATTTGACAAGCCTTCTGGTAGTTTTTGTACGAGGCTAAATGCAGTTTTGTCGCACACTGGCGTATGCCTACATAACATTGAGACAATTTTTTGTGCAAAGGTAAATGCAACTTCGTTGCAAAAAAATAATTCAGTCGGTTATATTTAAGGCTAATACTTCGAAAATGGGTCAGACATTTCATTCTTACAAGAGAGTAATGGTTAATCTATGCCTAATATTATCTGATTTGAGGTGCTTCGAATTGTTGCTGTGAGAAATTTCGTTAATTTTTCATTTTAATTCGTAACAAAGAGAAAAAAATGGCCAGTTTTGAAGTTCGCTTTTTGCCAGAAAGCTGCAAAAATCAGAAAGTGAAAGTTATTTTTTACCATCTCCATTTCTCAGCAGTACAATTGGATTACTAGCATAAAATACCACTTGCAACATTTAGTCCGTTAATACAAAATAATTACTCGACGCTTCGCGTAAACATCAAGACTCGTGAACTATAACCGTGGGGCGTGTCCTTGCTACACCCTAGCTACACCCTGCTACACTCTAGCTCCGTCCTGCAAAAAAAGCTGATCCTCGGATATCTTTTATTTTGTCCAGATGAGAGGCCGACATTGCTTCATAACTCCCTAATGGTACATCTCTTTAAGAACGTTTCAACTTGATCGCCGAAACGAAATTGTGTATACATGTAGACGGCAATAGCGAGAGGCGACCATAAGGTATTGCGGTATGAATAAACTTGCTGCATTGATTTGTAATAATGATCCTAATATCAGTATGTGCTGCTGCCAACTCTGTGTCTATTTAGTCGATATATTCAACACAAGCGCAAATGAAAATCGCTACCGTCACTGTTATGACATACGTTCGTACTTGTATCAGGTGATGGATTTCTTCGCTATTTTTCAGGTAAAGTATAATGAAATTTAGATGGAAAACCCTTCTGAATAATTTTATCTATGGGTTAGGATTAAGATATGCTAACGTCTGATAAAATTTTCGTAGTCTAAGCTTCATGGGGCATTCGAGTTAGTAAAAGCAGCAGTATTTGGAACTAGGCGATTCTCAAATATAGGAACAGGATAGATTGTTTCATAAAACGCTTCAAATTCCATGCACGGCTCTATACTCAGAGCCATCACAGGAGGAAACATTTTTGATCCATTAAAATAATTCTACTGACAGGATTAGTACGTTGCATTAACTTGTGTTCGTTATGGATTTGGATAAAATAATTTTTTCTCTCAAAATTCGAAGCACATTCGATGGATTTGACAAGTGTACTTTTTTGGTTTCATTAAATTCAGTAAATATGAAATGTCATGCTTGGCATTAGCTAAATGTTACCTACGTGATTCAGTTACCGTCATTGTTTAGTATTTGTTTAAAATAAATTTAACTCATAGCTTAGCAATTTTTCGACTGAAGACTGGAACCTCGAATTTTGGATCGAAAAAAGGAAACCCCGATCGTGTGACCGAATGCAAGAACTTCTATCTCACGGCCGAACGAAGGAACCCTAATTTTTGTATTATTTCACGGTCCAGATCGAGTGGGCGGTAGGACGTACACTCTGCCGCTCAAAGCGAAGGGAGGGACAGTGGACCACTTCGATTTTGGGGCCCAGTGGGTGGGCCCAACGCAACATCACCTCCTCAGATTGATCAAGGAACTCCAGATCGAGGTCGTGCCTCAGTGAGTATCAATTGCATGCGAAATGCGCCTCGACGTCCGTGTCTGAGTTTGACTGTATTTAGATTTTAGGAAACGTAGTCTTATCTTCTCGTATGTTTATAAAAGTTTACAAGTTGTAAATGGATTTTGGAATTAAAGAGAAAGTTATATTTATAAGCCGTTCAATCTTTTAGGTTAACACGTTCGCTGCCACTTGACGCACATGTGAGGCAAGTGGTATTTTTCTACTCTCGGCTAGAAAGGCGTCTAGCTGTTAAGTTGCTATCGTTAGCAATTAGACGTCTCACTGACACACTCGTGCGCGTCCGTTGATAATATGAGCACGCCACCTCCTACTTTGTAGGACTATTAGAGTAAGGAAAAGTAGGTTTTGCTATGCTTCTCACTAAAAAAATTATGGCGGTATGGAACAACGAAACTGCCTTCTCTGTTGGCAGCGAATGTGTTAAGAAGCTCAATCTTTTTCTGCAGGTGGTAATTACGTACCATAATACTCCTAGTTTATCGCATTTTATCTCGCAGCTTAAAGTTTGTCTGTATATTTTTAGTTTTCTTTGTATTATTTCGCCATATTTTCTTAAGAACAGGTAGAATTGTTTTTGAAAGAATGTTAAAAAGAGCATATTACGACTTTTCATTCTTCTATACTTCGCCAGAAACTTCTCAGAAATTTTTTTTCAAAGTCTGCCATAAACCCTAAAGAAAAATCGATACTTTAAGACAATGCTGCTGAAAACAGCTAAGACATCTCTGTTTCCCCAAGAGCTGTCTGAGGAACTACTGGGGCATATTCCTGTTTTCCCATCACTGATCGCGTGTCCAGCCCCTTGCTGCTGAGGGAACAAACTCCGTCTCAGTGAATCAGTTCATCATGTCACTGAAACTTGGCCAACGGCTAGGAATTCTGCATGCACTGAACTTTAGCACGCTGATCTAATTTAGTTTAATTATTCTTTGTTTCTTCTACGAAAACATTAGAAAGGATCACTTCATTAATGATTTTACATTTACGAATGTAACTATTGGCACGCTAAATTCAGTTGATTCCAGCGGATGAATTGATTTGAAGAAGTTCAGCATTCATATGTCGACACTTCTAGTTACTGATAATGGCATTAAAAAATTATAAACTTGTTTTCTACATCAGTATGTGTATGCTTGATTCATTAATGCATTGATGTGGGTGACATGTTAGTTGAGGTAAGCCTCATTACAAGGTGTGATCGAAGCAAAAGTAAAAAGATACAAAATACATAAAATTGATGATGCCAAATGCAGGCGTACCAGGAGCTGTATAGTAGTACGTTTTATTATAATATATTATTATATAATTATAATCCAGTTCAAAAATCTCCATATCAATGAATACTGAATTTAGTTTCTAATATTTGCTACTATCTGAAAACATTTAGCCATTTTTCATATTCTGTATATCTTCTGGTCTTGCGACGTACAAAATTTAAGTTTCGTTTGCATCTATATAAATTTCTGAAATGGAACAAATTCAATTCACAGTTGAACCTATTCAACTTTGCAATAATTTTTACAGAAATTCAAGATGTCTATTCTTGGTACGTTAGTACGTATTACTCTATTATTAATATATTTGGTATATAATTAACATGATACTCACATTGGTTCAGGTTCAGTAGTGGCACCAAGTTCATGCAGGTGGCGCGAGGTAAGCTGGAGACCTACGAGGCGGCGCTGCCCACGCTAGGGTCCGAGGAGGCCTATGCTGAGCACCTCGCATTCATGAACAAGGTGCCTGTCAATTTTTACTTACCTCTGTCCCAGCTAGTTGTGCTAAACGGAGACCTTATGTGACTCCACGTGCTCATACTAGACTAGCCATGTGAGATAAGGTTTCTGAAGACGCGAAAACATATAATCTCATTTTTATTGTTACATAGTAAGTATTACGAACAAGTTATGAAGGAAGCGTCGCATGCTGTGATTCGTGATACTCTGTTCGCAGTCCTACGCTGCTGAGCGTAACGTACATATTTCATTTGACGTAAGAAACATATAACTGAGAGGCGAAAATTCTCGTTCGACTGATTGCATTCAATGTTCTATCGAATCAGCTGGCCCACTTGGTGTTTTATTCAAAGGTGGGGGATTTTATTTACGCCTGGTATGTTCTCCATGGATTCTTAAGCCTCAAAATTCGAAATTCAAGCAAGTCTGACTATATTAGTATCATTGTACACATGACAAACAAAAATTAACGATCTGATTCTCATCCATTATCTCAATAAAGAACTATTTATGCAACTTTAGATGTTGAAATGGTGACCAAAATCTTGTATTAAAGTTAAAAAATCATAATTCCTCTGACATCCCAGAGCAGGGAAACTTTCTCGGCTGAGAGGGCTTTGAAGTTAAATTGCGTATTTCCGCGAGGGCCATGCATTTTTTATACCGAATATAATTACATGCATTAAATCGTTTTACAAATAGTCAGCTAAAATTTTCCTACGAGCTGGATACAGGGTTTAAAAGACCCAGCTTTGGCTCGAGACTAAAATATATCAAGTTGCCGATCCCTACCAATTAAAGCGTTAAAACATGCATTATTCCTCGATGAAGAGCAGTCTGTATGTAGCATTAAAACTGTAGTATAAGGTTAAACATGGCAGAAAATCCTCAAGCCAGCAAAACTTGACTGGGCAGCTGGAGAGGATGGCGCAGGAGGTACACATGGACGACCCTTACAGCAGTCCTCTGGCCGCTGAGTTGCAGGGCCTCACCGTGAGGGCCTTCGGAGACAGGCACCTCAGGACCAGGGAGGCTCGAGGCTACCTCGACCAGATGATCAAAGGATGTTTCGGTGAGGCTCAATACGAATACTTGAGGTATTAATCCTTGAGTCTTTGTGAGCGTAAGCAAATTATTCTCAATAAACTCAATGTATGATTAATCAGGGTCCGGAAACTAATTCTTCAAATTATATTGTCTTATCAAAATTTTTTCATAGCCTAGCATGATTCATTAGTTGGTTTAAATAACATCCTTTAATGTTATATATTACCATGCTTTTAACCTAGCCTTGCAAAGATATTTTTCCGTATCCTAACTCTGGGAAGTGAATTACTCTTGGCGAGTAAAGAAAAGCTTTCACACCCCTCCTCCCTCTGACTCCATGGCAGCAGCATCATCCCTAGTCACTATGCCATTGATTAGGTTATTTACTCATATTGTTTAAGTATTCCTCCGTGCCACATAGCTACATTACACGCTAGGATCACGAACTATATGACTTACCTGTTTGTGCAATCTATTTGGTATGTGTAGAGATCAGAATTCCCACCATTTCTCTTCACGCTTTTTTGCTCCTATATGTATTTGGAAGTCAGCTATGAAGAGGGGGAATCAGACATTTATCTCCCACTGTCACAAAAACCTTGACTTGAAATTCTGATCGAAAACAGAAAATCGCTTGCCTAGTGATTTCAACGATTAGTACGTAACTTGCCCCACCCTTGGTTGGAGGAATTTAACTTTTAGTCTGTCGCTAAAACGCTGCTGTTTAGTTTACAAAATACACAGCCTCGGGAAGTTTTTAATGGAAAACTACAGACATTTTCTGCAGCCTATCTTAAGCGCAGCATTATTTTAGGGCAAGCATGAAGCAGAGCATGAATTCCTACGGGAATACTCACTATTTAAATTCCCTTTACCAAATCATGGCGGCCCTTGCTTGGACAAGTAAAAAAGCCTTGGGTTAAAATATGAGTAATTAGCATGCAAAGAGAGCCAAAAGGACCTATTGAATCATTTTGTAGTCATTATTTTCCAACAAATTAAATATCTATATTAACGACTTGTGATATTTTCACAAGATAACTGAGAACCATTTGGCAATCTGCACATCGTAAAACAAGTCATACTTTGAAGTATAATTTGGCCCCGTTCTTTTTAAAAAAAAACTTGAGAACTCCACCTACTCGCTAATAGTGATGAAGTGGCGATGCACCATATCACCATTAAGCAACAAGTTCGGCGCTTTACACGTCTTCCCATATTGGACTATGCTTAGGCACAAATCAGATTTCTTGCTCCCGAATTCTTATTTTTCATACGAATATAGAAACCTCATTAACTTTCATAGCCCAACAATAACGATAATTCTTACTTTTAAAAATAAACCTGTCCAGATTGTGATATATCGGCACGGAAATTTCCTAAAGATCATTGCACGGAGTGCAGGTGCTGATGCCGTCAACATGACCATGCTGTTCTTCTTGGCCTACGCGAACTCCTCTGGAGGCGTCGAGCCGCTCTTTGGCATCACAGGGGCCGCTCAGGACGCTTGCTTGAGGGTGAGAGGCGCTCGGACAACTGGTGCAATTGCCTTCTGAAGAATGCAATGTTTGCGGTAACAAATTCCTGATTATTTGTATTTTGAGGCTGTATTTTTATGTACAGGAGAATGTGACAGCTTAAGGGAAAGAAATCAGTTTTTGTCACTCATTGTTTTAAATTTCGCAAGTGTCACTGTTGAAAATGGTAATCCAAAACCCAACTCTTGGGAGTCACCACGGTCAAATGATCTCGATAAAGACTTGAAAACTGCATTGACTATTGTGTTTCATTTGAGATATGCACTTTGACCAATTACTGAAAATTATGCAAAATTTCACTCAAAGAACAACATTTATAATTTTGATTCAACATGTCAATCAGAACAACTAAGTCTTGTGCGTTTTTATTGAATTTGAAACATCGCTGAGTGAGCTGAGTGTATGCATAACATCGATTGTGCTTTAACATCCTCCGATAAACGCGCTTGCTGGAGTTCATAGAAGAGTGGGCAACCGCGAAGAAATTGGAGTACAGCTTGGGGACTACTGCTCAGAGATAAGAAAAGCTTGTGTCAGGACTCAAATATAGGAGAGAAATTCGTAGAACTTGTTTGTTACACGGAGTGAATGAAGGTAGGCTGAGATCGAGGTGTGAAATCCTAAGTTGTCAAACCTTGTCGATAAATTAATCCTGCAGTAGTCTCAAGCAACCGCGGCGTGCTGCCGAGAGCTCGCGGCAAGTACAGCCAATAGTCGACGTAGGGCGTCCGTCTTTTAAGCACCATTGGATTTGTGTTCAAAATTTACCGATTCGAAAGTTGTCAAAATAATGATACACCTCCAACAACGTTGAAGTTACAGTTTTCTGACTGTTTTTTTTTCAAGTTCTCATGGAAACTTAGGTTTTATACATATTGTACGATCCTATTTGCGTGTATTAACGAGGCCGTAAATGTTCTATTAAAAACTGGCCAAGTGTTCCTTCCCCGTATCATATATGTATGTCTCAATGATATTATAGCCGAGGTACGAGTCAGTTCCTTCGAATGGAGCCGCCTGTCTTGGGCCATGCCGACTGAGAAGCTCACTGACTTTCTCGTATCGAGATAAAACCCTCGATTACTCCAATTACTACGAGATTTTTCGTTTAGTCTTTCCGAGATATTGTGCTGCAAAATACCTATGTAGAATGTGCTTATTCATCGTTGGGCATCACTCGCAGCCCTGGATTTTCAAGCTTTGGTAGCATTGTTCAAGTCATCACGTGATGTTCAAAGAAAATAGGTTAGAATGAAACGAAAATTATTTTCATTCCAATGGCAGTTAAACTGATATAGATATAGGTTTTGAAATAACATGCAACTGTTCAAGTTTCCTGTTAAATTTTTCTAAGATCCTATTTCCTATCAATTTGGTAATCAAATCTGTATCTTCCGTTTACTTTCAACGCCCTCTTTGTATTGTAATTATTGTGTTAAGACGTATGCACAAACATCCCACGATGTTTTGGATTAATACTTTACCATTCGTGCTTAGAAACGAATTAAGTATCACAATCCGAAGTTTTATTGCGACTTCCACACGTAATTTTAAGGTTGTCAGTTGCGTAAGGTTGATGCAACTGATCCTAATTAGAAGTTTCTTAGAGACTTCCGCATTTTAATTTTAAGGTTGCAATCTTAGTGGTCGAAAAGCTGATTATAATATTCTTTGCACGTGACTTATTTCGGAATTAACGATTTATTTTCTCTAGGGAGGCACGCAGCAGCTGAGCGAGAGGCTGTCGGCAATAATCGGCAGGGAGAAAATTCTCTTCTCCCACGCGGTGGTGGCGGTGAGGCAACTGCACGAGGTGAGAACGAAAGAAAAGATTGAGTGTAATTCTTCAGAATTCAAATCAATGAAGACATGTTTGAAAGTTTCTAGCTGTTAGAAAAGCTCCAGAGCAAAATTCCATTGAGGGTGCGAGCGATTCGAGGAAATATCTCTCCCCCGAAACAAAAGATGTTGAAGTCAGGAACACACGAATGTTGTTCTCACACACCTAACGCTGTTGCGGGTTCTGCGATGTTGATACGGAGGGTTACGAACCAGTGGCGCTATGTTTAAGGTTCTTTTACTAAGACATGATTATAACTCAGGGTTTGAAAGAAATGAACTGGTGAAGCGTGTCACGCACAGGCATACTTTTCACCTTTTAGTATTAAATTTGAGAACGACTGTTAAAGATTTTTTCCGTTAGTCATATTCATCTCATGATAACCAGGACGACAAATTGTTTTACATTACTTATGGGTATAAGAGTGTACCTCTTACTGCGCCTTCAGAATTTATTTTTTTTATGCATGTTTTAGGAAGAAATTGAGTGGGAGGAATGTCAAAAGCGAGCCTTGCATTTCCCTACATTTATGGAAATCATTTAGAACCTTTCATAGTTGAAGCATAACTTATCATAAACAGGGGTGAACTGCTGTCGGGACCGTGTCAATGATCACTCTCTCGAGCGGCTGCATTTTCTGTTGCCAGCACGCAGGTGTCTGGACCGCCCTCCGTCCTGCGACTCTGTGCCTGATCCGAAAAACAACTCAAATTTGATAAGGCCCACTGTACCAAACCCCTGTGCTCTGAAAGACTTAAAAGCTTCATATAAATCATCGTTCGAATTTGGCGTTCGCTAATTTCAGAAAAAGAGTAGACCCGATAATAATTCTTTGAAAATATTACAGAGCTAATCGTTCGTCAGCAATGTGAAAGCTGCAATATTGACAAGCACGAAAAATTGTCTTTTTGGCGAATAATACTAGATCTGGGTGATATTTATTAATGCTCTGCCGGACAATATGCCTTTTGCGAATGCGTTCGACAATGCTGTTATTTTTTGGTTAGATTTTTTTTATTCGGTTCTGATACTTTAGGTTTTCTTACAGCTAAATGATTTAAAAAAGAAAATTGATGTTGCTCTGGAAACAGGAATTTTTTTCAACTTCTGTCATCAGGGAACTTTCTTGATTAACTCACTTCGTTATTGAAGCAACGGCTTCCCTTGGTTGTGAGCTGGGCATATTAATCGCGTTCGCATAATTTCTTCAAATTATTCTAACCATGATTTTTAACGCAATGCCAAAGCACAACTGTGTAAGAAGATAAATCAATTTACTTACTTAAATTCACCCTCTGCTGGGAAAAACGAGAACTATATATTAACGCAAGACTTTCTTCTTGGTCATTCATACGACTCCCTCATAGCAATGATACAAGCCCATAAACGAGCAATTTACTAAATAGTCGAATTTTAAACTAGTAACCAGAAAGTTATCTTCAAAAGCAGCCTATGTAAGGAGATAACACTCGTAACCATAACTTGCTTGCTGGATATTTCCAGTCACAAGGCATTCAAGTTGAACTGCGAAGCGTGGACCCAGCATCTGACGAGCTGTGGGGCCCTGTGAAGCGAGTGACCTGCAGGAAGGTGATCGTGGCGTCTCCTCCTCGCCTCACTGCCAGGATTACTTTCAGTCCCGCGCTGCCGGTCCTCAAAAAAGAGCTCTACGACAACATGCACGTCGGCCACCTCTACAAGTTTGTGGTCACCTATGAAAAGGTACAGCAGTCTGTCTGGTCTGGTACAGATTTAGTTTTAATATTTTAAAGGCCACTGTCCACGTATGTACTCTTCGATGCAGTGCTTGAGGCATTCACACAGTCACTGTCATCACAAGCAGCTGCCATGGTTGTCGCATTCCCTTCTTCACCGTCCACATGCCGGTATGAAGGCGTCGTGGTTGTCGCATTCACACGGTCACCGACCAGTCGTGGTTGTCGCATTCACACGGTCACCGTCCAGTCGTGGTTGTCGCATTCACACGGTCACCGTCCACATAAGTGGACGTCGTGGTTGTTGCATTCACACGGTCACCGTCCACATAAGTGGACGTCGTGGTTGTCGCATTCACACGGTCATTGTCGACTACGTGCTGATCATGTTAATACACCTGGGCTGCCACCTAGCTGGGCAGTGGCTGTTAACAGATTTAAAGTCCTGATATTGTGTATGGGGTTCATTGACGCAATCGTGACATGTTTATCCTGACTTGCTTTATTAATTGACTGATTAGTTAAGAGAAGAAAATTTGGTCACCAAGCTTGTTTGGAAATAATTTGAATACACCTTTACTTGTCCGTAAATTTACTTTTTGGAATAGATTTCATTGCCTTAATTGACTGGAAATGTGTGCTTTGATTGATGAGGCCTCGTTTCGACACGAGTTCGTAGGGTATTTCAGTACTTAAATTATAACCTGCATAATCAGCAACTGTGCATCATTGTATGCTATTAATAATGATTCAATTTTCAGCTTGTACCATCTTCGTTGCAATTCTACTGACCTTAGTGCACTTGCTTGACATAAAAATTTCATATCAAATGGTTTTTCAGGCCGTGATAAGGTGATATCTCTTTCAATTTTCAATTTATTTCGTCCCAGGCCGAAGAAATTTTCTCTCATTTTTATTGACCGAGCAGTAAGATTCTCTGACTGATACAGAGATAGAAAATGAGCATTGAGATAAGAAGACTCAAAAGCTTTCAAAGTATAGTCATCTGAATTCTGCCTTTCGAAATGCATGAAATGTATTTCATTGCTTAAAATCGTTCTCTCGTACAATAACAAACACAAAATGGCTGCAAAATGTGTTCTGTGGAGTTTCATGCGTCTGTCTGAGAAGTAAAGAATGCAGAATGAATCTGCTTCTTCAAAAACTATAAGAATACAGAACTTTTATGAACGAAAAAATTTTATTTTCAAATTTACCGCTCATAAAACTATGTCTTTCTCAAACAGAAAGTTTAATCTTTCTACTTTTTAAATGAATATTTGTTTATGTTAGCCTCACTGGAGAAACAAGGGCTTCAGTGGAGAATTCTTCTCCAACGGCGGGCACAAGCTGATCAAAGAGTGCAGCACCGGACCCATCTGCGAGGTGTATGACGTCACCACAGCAAACGGCTCTCCAGCGGTGGTCGGATTCTTGGGCGGCCGAACCTCCATTGAGTGGAGGCAGATGACGGTACGAAGGAGGTTAACCTTTATTTGATTTAGATTTTAATGCGATTGTACCTACCTACCGTTCCGTCACGCTTCGCCACTTTGCAAGTGAAATTTTAGGTCTTGA
>VOMN01021671.1:0-17168 GCA_014899125.1 Orchestia grillus
CGAACTAAATGTTTTTACGATTTTTCTTTGCTATCTCATTCCTGGTGAGCTTGCTACGCAAAAAAGTTTCTACAGCCATAAGTTGCGGAGTTATAAGTATTTGAAAAAAATGAAAATTTTTACCGCCCACAGTACGTATTAAAATCGATGTGTAAATATACGTGAAGTTCTTCCTCACGAGCACGTCTTCGCCCGTTGGCTGACGCAAGTATGCACAAGCGACACTTAGAACTGTGCGACTAATTGCAGGAGTGGAAATCCCAATTACACCTCAAATATCTCACGAAGCATACTGCAATTTTTCAGACACCTTATCCCTCTGTTCTCACTCATAGTCCTTGCGCCCACCTTTCTCCTGAGCGAATAGATGTCTTCGAGGTCCCGCTCGCAGAGCATCATGAAGGGCAGGATATGAGGGATGATGGTGTTGGGCGCTTGCGGGTTATTGCACTCGTTCATTGCCTTCAAAGTCGACCGGAGCTTCGATTCGAAACTGAACGCAGAATCGGTGAACTTTTGCCGCACCAAAAACCATGTCGAAGTCAGTCTCTGGATCTGAAAATAAATTATTTAGTTAGTTGGTTCCTGTACACTGGCGTTATTTTTAAAAATATATTTGCTATAGCGCCCTAGATAAGATGTGGCATCTCAATACCACCACTTTTGCGTATTTATTACACTATTAACGCTCACATAACGGACACTACATACGCAACATCATTTCTTTTGAGAATACGTACTGTCATTACCTGTCTTTTAGGAAAACATGTATAGCTTGACCACAGTTCAAACTGAGGAATCAGAGCACCAGCGTGCAAGCGAAAAAGCTATGATGTTTCGCTCATCAATGAAAATTGGTGAAACATTCAATACAGAGAATTTCTCTTGGATGTGCATTTTGGAAGCGAAAGTTGAAAGGGCTTCTCACCCTACAGGGCGACAATACTTCCTTCAATCTTCCTTGCGAGATGCTTTTAATCGACAGGGTTAAACTGTTCTAAAACTACGTTCCCTCAACAGTAACGAAATAGATGCATAAAATGAACGACAGTCGAACGTACAGTTTCATTACTGAGCTCACGTTCGTAATTTCTATGATGCGCATTAATTTGTGTACGATGAAAAGCACTCGTTTAGTTTAGTTTACTGGTTAGATTAAAACTTCCAAGGCACATGCAAAGCGATTTCAAGAGTGAAAAGAAGGGACCATTTAGTATGTACTTCGGAAAACGAGGAATCTGTGTTCAGGTGAGTTCCCACACCGGATTCCCTGCGCATAGAAATTGCAATTTAAAAAATAAGAAAATATGAAGAGTAACCAGCGAAGAAGGCACGAAAACGTAGAGAAGCAAAGTGGGCATGAAAGATAGAATCCCTAAGATTTTCAGTGTTCTCTAGCGAGTCAGTCTCCATAGCATAGGACAGACAAACTTACTAACCTAACCCTTTAGCCAATGGTCTATACTATCCCATTTGAGGGGTGAAAAGTACACGTTTGTATGACAGAAGTTAAGAATATATGTAACTTACACCGGATTTCGACTTCTTTGCATGAATTGTATGTTACTTCACTACTCAGAATTACATAACACTGAGCTGCGACGGTTAACCAAGGAATTGTAGTAAATTATAACACGTTTGTAACAAATTATAACACGAATTGTAACAAATTATAACGCAGACAAGTGCACGATCTACTACAACTAGAAATTGTTGTTCAAAAGTGATTCTTTTCGCACTCTTAACAGGAAGGAAAATTAGTACGTCAGATCTGGCACGCCGTGCAGTTCAGGGCTACTTGTCGAATAAGCTTTAAAAAATTGGACATTCATTGCCAGTAATATGTGAGAAGAACGGCAGATTCATCATAAAGTACAACACATTACTTACGTGCCTGTACAGGCAGCGAAATGATGGTCCTATACAGATGAAGAATAGAGGTGGAGCAGCAGCAGCTGTCTGAACCTAAAGCGCTCTAGCGAGATAGGCCTAAACTTGACCAAGAAATCTTCAGAAGTTCTAGGTGCGTAATTCATAATTTCACATCTTAACACTTGCCAGGTTTGGTGCGCTACATCGAATGTGCGATCCATATTTAACGTTCCCTGACTAAACGTTACCTGAGGGTTGCAGAGTCCCAGCATTATATTATTGAAGCCGTACAAATTGCCCGTGGCCGTTTTCGTGTCGATAGCGATTTGAATCCAGCGGTGAATCAGTTCGGCTCGTAATTTGATGTCTTCTGCCTTTAGTATTGTGACAGCCACCAGTAACCTCAAGCATTCCGTCCTGCACAAAAGTTTAATTATTTTATAACTCCACAACAGGGATAGCATCATCGTATTTAGTGTTGACCGACTAATGACTACAATACTTCTGAGAGACAAGGAGGCTTATTGTCTAAATATACACTCGAAGTCGTAGACCAAAATAAATTGCGATATGGTGAAAATAAAAATTAATATGCACAATACAGGTAACAAGTGTCAATGTACAGAAACAAATGTTCACTGAAATGATACTCTTCAGTTTTTGAAATGTGGGGGGGAGATGCAGGTAAGGTTTTTTTTTAAATCGGAAACAACAGAAAAAAATAAAACAGAATGCGACAACTGTGGCTACCATTTATGCTGCCACAAGCAGCTCAGGTTAATTCTGAGGAACGATACTCAGGTTGCTTAATGAGGGTGCAACTCCGAGGGTGTATGTGACAAAAAATAAATTAAATTGAAACCGCACATGTGGGCATGAGATAGTGAATTCCTTAAAGAGATGTCTCCAATACCGATTTATTTTCGCAGAAACAATCGACACGCAGTCGGTAGGTATTAAGAACCACTGAAGCTCACTAATTAACGTTGATAGTATTTATCGACTTCGTAGAGATTGGATCCTAGAACTGAAACTGGGACCTCTTTATGAGGGTGGAGTGTAACTAAAACTACACGCTTTGTTGCTACCGCTGCGTTCAGCCTTTACATTACAGACACTGCAATTCAGCTGCAATCGTCACCATGTCTCTCGTAAGTCCGAAGAGAATAACTACAGCGAATCCTCATGTTCATACTGAAACAAGCAGAGCGTATGTGACAGCCCCATACGTACTAGCCTCAAAAGGAAACTTTAGAACATGCGTAGACTTCACGGTAAATGAATTTGGCTTACATTTATCTGTTGAAATAGGAATACTTTGAAACTTCGGGCCCTGGGTTGCAATTTAGAAAAAAGACATGGCTAAGGGTAAGGTAAATAATGAATGATTCCTATGACTAAAATTTCTAAGCGTTGTGTTCAGAGGAAGCTTGAAAAAATTTGAATTATATTAAAGTGCGAGAGCGCCTAATCATTTCCTCCATCGTACAACAGATGGCATTGAAATTTCAAATTAACTAATTAAATAGCCGGTAATAAGCGAGTGCGTTTGTCAATCAATTTCATTTCGGTTGATATTTTATTGAAACGGTTAATATCCTGAAAAAAACGTCATATATTTAAATATCGAATTTTTATTATGGTCTCATTTGAGAAACTATTAGTTAAAGGCCAATTCTGAGGCTCGCAGGGTAGTGCGCAAAGTTAGATTTCTACGATTGAACGAAGAGCCTAATTCAAGTATAGGGGAAACAGAAATCCTTCGTTCTCAATCGAAACTGGTTCGTACAACTCAGAAAGAAACATCAAACTTTCATACGAAAATAACAAAACTCAATGGACGTGAGAATTTCGTTGGTGCAGCAGAAGAATTTAAGGAAGGGTGAGGCACACAGCATTCATTAGTACAGAATAAACCCAGGCAAGTACGACAAAAAGGGCGTAAAAAGCACCGCGACCACACCTCTCGATGAGGTCCTTCCTGAGCTGAGAGCCTTGCGGCAGCGTGATCATCTCGACCCCCATGGTTACCCCGAGACCAAAGTCTTGAGTGGGGAGGTTGTTGAGCACCTCCAGGTCTGCGTACGTCAGGTGCGCTGCCACCACCCTGCGTAGTTACGGAACAGCGTTAACTTCCAATGGTTTTTGTATTTGTATTATCAGATTAGTTCATTTTTAGATTATTGACTTAGTTTAGAGCTCTATTTTTTATCATACTATTTTTATTCACACAGCGTGATTTCCGACTACAATGAAAGTTTCGAATAACCAGCTAAACCCAAAAATAGAACTGAAAGGAAGCAGTGAAAACTGATATTTGTCCACCGAAATCCCTTAACGGAAAGGTATATAACTATCAATGGCAAACATTGACATGAAAAAGGAGACAATAACAGTTAACAAAAATATTAATACCATCCTATTAACTGCAGATCAAAAGATATCCTCAATTCAATTCACAAAAGAGCTACAGGATTTTTAAAGCTATATAAGGTATAATTTTTAAGGACACTAACTATCTTACTAAAATAGAGTTACAGAAAACTCATGACTTCAGTTTCCACGAAGCAGAATTATTCTAGCATTTCGAAAATCAACAGAACAGCTTCTTGCACATTAACTTATTAAACAGCCCTAATCGAACAAAATTATAGCAAACCTGGATCCGTTTTCCATGATGGCATTTCTGATACCGTTGAGGGCGGTGGCATCAATAGGATCATTCTCGACGTGGGGCAGCAAAAGTGTCGTGAAAGACTCCAAGTTGTAGTAAGAAGGAGGGTTCATATCGGGCACCGTGAAGGGGGGAGTGTCTTCAGCTAGGGAATCATCTTCCAAGGGAGCGATGACTCCCTCTTCCACTAAAGAGCTCTGACTGTCGCGGCTGAAACGGAAACGTCAACTCCTTTAGCTTTTATCCCTCCAAAATACAGCGTAAAAAATATCAGCAAAGACAAAATATTTAAAACCAATGGATACATTTTTCGTATGTCTTCTTAAAATGAATAGTACTTATTTGCCCTGTGTGGTATGTAATAGGTCACAAGTGTATCTCATCGTTTCCTGTGAAACCAACTAGTCGCAACCAACGAACGTTAACTAAATACTGTCATACCACATTCTACAGGATAAAACATTAATTTTAGTTAGATTACATAAATTTATGATGAGATATTCAGTATCGTATCTACCACATACATTAACTATGCAATCAAGATATAAGGATTGAATTACTTCAGCTTGAAAGGGAAAGCTATGGAAGCTTTGGTGAATAATACTGTTGTTCTGTCATAATTTAAAATGGAAGTATTTTGTACTATAGGTACTGTAACTGAAATAAGAAAACATACCAGATGATACATTTCAGAATACACATTTCTTAGGAATCAGATAGCTAAGTGGTATGCACAAATCTTGACAAGGTCATTGCTATTCTCTAATAAAATGGAAATTTGACCTCGTCCCAGTGTACAATGGACGCTAAGACTTCTTGCCACTGGTTTACAAGTAAGGGAGGTTTTTATACATTAGTGACAGTCACTGTGAAGTTATTACGACCTCGTGAAACGCATCACTCTACAGCATTGTTACACTTACAAAGCAAAGAAATTGCCAACTCTATATTTGTAGCACTGGACTACAGTCAAAGATCATATAAGTTCCGGTTATTGGATGACCAACATTTCACCACTTGCCTTATTGTAGAAGTCCAATTTTAACTTATTTTTGAGGAAAAAGATAACACTTAATATTGATGAATACAATACAAGCTCCTATGCAAATTGTACAGTCTAAATGAGTCATCGTTCCACTCATCGCAACATCAGATTAAAATCTGAAATAACTCACTTTCTAGCGTCACTGACAGTCGTTTGAATAGAATCTCCTGATCCATTTCCGGAATCGGATCCAGACGGATGATAAACTTCAGACAACCTTGAAAATCTAGGGTTTTGCTCTGCAGCTCCGACGCTTCCGGGCGAACCTTGATATCCGTCCGACTGCTTGGATGAGCCGTCGTCTCCTTCTTCTTTCTCGTCAATCTCGGCGTAAACGCGGTCGGTTACATGCATCGCAGGCTTACGGGCTTTCACTTTAAATGAAGGAATCCTCGAAGGTTTAGGTGGAGGCTTCAGAAGATCAGTTCCTGACTCGGCCGGAGTTAGGGGAGAAGAAGGAGGCAAGGAAAGATCAGTTTTCCCACCTTGTATTCTCCGAGGCAAGGATTGAGTCGATGCTGTCAAGTCTTTCTTCGGTCGATGGCCAATAATGCCATCACTGCTATTGCTTCTTTCATCTGCTCAAAAATGAGGGTGAAGGAAACGCTACTAAAAGTACACAACCATGAAAATTGCCACCGGTTTTAATTCTAATTTCAATACCGCAACACTCAAAAGTTTTCAAATATTCTACACGAAACACGAACTTTTGCAGTCATCTTTTTTAAACATAAGTTTACGCATTTTTTTGCGTTCTTTTCAACGACGAATTGAATTGAAGTTCAACAAGCATTTCGTTCCACATCGTCGGACTAGGTTTGAAACAACATTACAATTATGAAGTATACCACTAGAGAATTTTAGTTATTTGCGATATTTAGTTATTTAAGTATTTTGATACTCAACATGCTGGTATAATCGGCGTAATGACTGTACTACAATCATAGTTATTTACATACGCAACAAATGTTCAAACAAAAAAATTAGAAAAACTAATTTACCAGCAAGAATTCCTTCCTGGGATGGTCTCCTGGCCTGATGTACATCAGAGAGCGAGGATCGTACGATGCTGCAGCCCACGCCTTCCGGTGGCGCTGGTGATGTGGGTGGTTGACGATTGTCGTACATTCTGCCGAACGTAAGGAAATTAATGCATTATATATGCAACTCGAGACGAAGGGAAATTGATAAATTATATACGAAATTCATGGCGTTACCAAATTGATGAATTATATATAAAACTCATGGCCTAAGTAAATAGGAAAAATTATACTCCCTCTGGTCGGAAATATTTGCTACGCAAAGAGAAAACTCTACGCACTTTAGCGTCTTTATACGAACTTCGATTTTCAGCACAGTAGACGATCGCACACAGTGTGTTGAAGACAAATTTTAGCTTTAATAAATAATAGACTAAAAATGAACATAATTTTATCTATTTCATTGTTCAAATTATATGTATTTTTAAAAGTTCTTAAATTACCCACTGGATATGGCAAATCAAAATGATACTAAAAGAAAGTGCACATACATTCGAAAGACAGAAGATTCGACAGATTCTGAGAGATGAGCAGTATTGTAGGCACTTCTTGAGAGATCTACTGCCTGTAAATTGCAATTCAATCCAATCTCTTCAACATCAAAAAGCACCAAGTAACGTTGATGAATTAATTGAAGCAAGCAGTGACAGATAGCTTTGAGGAATTACAGAGATCAACATTGGCCAACATTTCCATTACTTTGTAGCAGTAAATAGAACATATTATCTTGGCTGACGGTGGCAACAATTACAGGCTTAAACATTTGTCGAAAGTACAGCTAGAAAGAAAAGGAATTCTTCCAAATTCAATTCAGACCTCAGAAAAATTGAAGAATAAATTATCCAGTATTGAGTAAATATAGTGGCAAATATGTTTCTTCAGCTGATACATTATCAATATAATGTATTTAATTACAATGTAGAGTTGCCTCTGTTATTTATCATATTAAAATATTCATTGATGTTTATACATTATCTATGTAATGTACTGAACTACAGAATAAAGTTTATTATTTGTTACAACCAGTAGTTTTGCTAGTACCTTTCCTAAAAGGCTTACAATTGTTTTGGCACAAATATTTCCGACCAACTTCAAAATAGATATTGACCAACTATTTCTGACCGGGGGGAGTATGTACAACTCATGGCGTAGGGAAATCTCTAACTTGTATACTAAACTCAAAGCATTTGCTTTGCGATTTAAAAAAAAATCAAAAAGCAAGTTCTTCAAGAAAGATACAAGGAAAAATGAGCATGAACTTACCGTGGCTACAAGGGTAGAAAAGTCATAAAACATGATGTAGAAATTTTAAGATTTTCAACTCGACAGCACCATATTCGTTGGACAGAACAGTAGCAATGGAAGGATAACCTGTATGATAGAAATTATTAACCTATAAACAACACAATTCCAATCCAAAAGCGCGAGATTTGTCATACAGTTTAAAAAGCATGATCACCAGGTAAATAACACATTTTTAACTAGAAAATACACGTTTTATCGGACAGAACACTGGTTTAACACTGGTTATCCGGTTTTAAAAAGAACCTTTATTATTCCAACACGTTTTACCGTTGGGTTTTAAATGCCTTACAACTACTGGTGCGGTGAGCGATGTGAGGAATGTGTGGTTTAAACTTCCTTTCCCAAGGGAAGTACTCCGTGGTCACGTGAAAAGCCCCACCCACCTGAGCCGAGGCTCGAACCCTTGTCCGATCGGCTGTGAGGCCATCACGTTCACCACTGCACCATGGAGCCCACAAACAGCATCTGGTGTTCCCAGGCGGTCACCCATCCAAGTACTAACCAGACCCAACGTTGCTTAACTTCGCTGATCGGACGAGAAGCGGTGCATTCAACGTGGTATGGCCGTTGGCTTCAACGTGGTATGGCCGTTGGCCAAATTGGAAAATGAATGGGATGATTAACCAGTACATAACACATTTTGAACTTAAAAGCACCCGATTAGTCACACAGAACACCAGCAAAGGAATGTTACACGGTACGGTAGGGATGGTTAACCTGTGAATAGCAGGCTTGGACGGAGGTACGCTGCCAAGACCGTGGTCGCCGTGAGGGGCGTCGGAGGGGCCGTGAGCCTCCCTCTTGTACAGTGACTCGTAGTAGCTTAGGGACTTCGTCCTGCACACGGTATGCTGTGTTGAATCTTGCGAAATATTTTCAAAAGAAAAGCAGAGCATATTCTTAATTAGCGATGTTATTCCAAACGGAAAGTATGGTATGAGACTTGAGACTGGAATAGTTAACCACGCAGAAACTGGCTCGAAAGAAGCAAGCGTAACATTGTCTAATTTAGAACTGTTTTTTCTCGCAGGTAGTACAGCACCTTGAAATTGGAACAGTTTGATACAATACATTGTAACGTATGTTACATGTTTATAAGAAAATTAAATTAGAAGGTAATGAGAAGTACCTGTATACGTGATCAAATGCACGACAAAATTGGCAATACTTCAAGACTGCGCACCACAAGACCGATCGATTCAACACTAGGATCAGCGCTTCCCACAAATGCACAGGATCGTCCAGCTTGGCAATCGGCCTGTACAGGCTGTTCAACTTTAAACCAAAATCTCTTTGATTAAATTAAGACACTAAGGCACTGAAAAATGTTAGGACGAACACGCTACCGACCGCAACACTTCTCAACTGCCAGCGATTTTGATGATGGCCATCCCGTCTGACTGCGGCACTGCACTGCTGTGACGAGATCTGTGCGAAGGCCAATTTTCTTATCTCTACTTCGCTTATCGCGAGGATTACTCATTCATTCATGAAAATACCTGTTTACTTTGGCAGAAGAATACGTGTCAAACTGTATGACTAATGGATATTTTCAACATGAACTTCTAGAGAGGCGTCGAAAAAAGACCAATTTTATTTAAATGAATGAACAGTACAGTAATTAACAACACTTGAGCGTGGATCGACTTGGCAACGTAAAAACTAATTGTAAAACATTTTTATCAATAAATTACGTACAATTTGCGAATCAATAATGAAAACAAAACTTCGGTCGATTAGAATTATTGTTGGATCAGTCTGCACGCATTCCTATCGCTTCCATGCATACTAGGATGTCCATCATTCGTAAATAATATTTTTACATAAGAGAAAGTACTTCGAATAACATTTCGGTCTTGAGCAAAATTTGATGAATGGTTTGTTTTGAAAGACATACTGTACGAAACGCATTCGTTCCTGTAATCAATTTCGTTCATTGTTGAAATTATTGCTACTTATCTGTTTGAGTCTAATGATGACCTCCTTGAAATCAGTCTCATCAGTTCAAGAAATATATACTATCTATCGTTTAACTAACTGGAATGGATGGTGAGACTTCCTGTGTGTTAAGCCGAAAACCGTCGCGTATAATTATTTTATATTCGTTAGCTAAAGTTCCCTATCCACATGAATTGGGATACAAAAAGAGCGACGAGAAGAAGGTACCATCTAGTAAAGACTGTAAAAAACGTGGAATCTACACACAGGTGTGTTCTCACTCCGGATTCCCTGCGCGTAAAAACAGCAAGTTAAGAAGGATGAGTTAGAACAAACAAAGAATAGATAGCGAAGAAGGTGTGAAAACTTAACGAGGCTCAAAGTGGGTACGAAACATAGAAGTCCCGGAGGTCTATCTCTATGGCTGAGGTTACCTAATAGTGCTCCCATGACGTCGCCAGTCTCCATAGAATAGGATAGGCAAAACTAACCCTACTGGCTATTCTACGCCCCCTGAGGGAGACGTTGCGTATTACTGGCAACAGACACTCACAGCTCAGGCCAACACGTCGCGACGAACATTACTGGCAACAGACACTCACAGCCCAGGCCAACACGTCGCGACGAACATTACTGGCAACAGACACTCACAGCTCAGGCTAACACGTCGCGACGAACATTACTAGCAACAAACACTCACAGCTCAGGCCAACACGTCGCGACGAACATTACTGGTAACAGGCACTCACAGCTCAGGCTAACACGTCGCGACGAACATTACTGGCAACAGACACTCACAGCTCAGGCCAACACGTCGCGACGAACATTACTGGCAACAGACACTCACAGCTCAGGCTAACACGTCGCGACGAACATTACTGGCAACAGACACTCACAGCTCAGGCCAACACGTCGCGACGAACATTACTGGCAACAGACACTCACAGCCCAGGCCAACACGTCGCGACGAACATTACTGGCAACAGACACTCGTAGCTCAGGCAATGCTGAAGACCGACGGATGCCGAATTCCGAATACCGAATTCAGGGAATACCGATGAATACCGAATTCAAGGGCGCACAGAGCGAGATCATTCAAGCGTTGGCATGAATATGAGCTTTTGAAATGTTGTTCAGGGTTTTACCGTAGTTTCTACGTTCTTAACTCTTTACAGGATCGCAGTACCTGTATGAGATGCAAATTAAAATTTATAAATACTTAAATTTAATCCGCCGAAAAAAAAAACAATTTCATAAATTCATTTTCCAATTGAAATTTCTTAGTTGACGCAAAATTGGGTAGTTTTCATAACCCCACAGTATACTAATACAGGGTTTGCTGCTTGTTTGCTCGCTTGGTGGGTCTTTTTACATCACTCCTAATGATTTAGATAGGAGGAAATTCCAGGGTCCGTATTCCTAAACTAATAATAGCAAGACTGCAAGATAAGGAGTCGTATCAACTGAAATCTGAAAATAGCATTATTTCATGTCTGATTTACCATAAATAGTAGGATATCTTATAGAATTAACATCATTAGTACCGCAATTCTTGACGGCCGTAACTACTAGTAATGTGATAGCTATTGATCTAAAAACCTTACTTTAATGCTTAAATGAAATTGTGCAGCTTAAATATACAGCATTTCCTCATACATAATGACGAATGTTAGTTCCAATAATTAGTGTCCCTCACAGAGTTTAGGCGATCATCGTCGTGAAAGACGATTGAGTTCCACCATGCTAAGTGCTAAGATTAGTGTGATATGATACATGCTTAATAAAATGGTGAAACTATAAAGGGCGCAGCGATACCACAAGAGAACAAAATTTGTCACTGTCTTCACACGGTCCGTTACAGCACTGTCTGCACACGGCGCGTTACAGCACTGTCTGCACACGGCCCGTTACAGCACTATCTGCACATGGCCCGTTACAGCACTGTCTGCACACGGCCCGTTACAGCACTGTCTGCACACGGCCCGTTACAGCACTGTCTTCACACGGCCCGTTACAACACTGTCTGCACACGGCCCGTTACAGTACTGTCTGCACACGGCCCGTTACAATAACCAAACAAAGACGACCGATGGACCTTGACGAGGTCATAAAGGTTATTAGGAATAAAGAATAGTCAAAGAAAAAGAAAAATAATGAAAAAAAGAGCGCTTGAACCTAACGACTTGACCAACAATAGGTCCTATGCAACACATATATTTACGTGTAGTCAATTCTGCTGAAATACGTATGTATACTTCGGAGGACCTAATGTTCAATGTATGATGAAAAGAAGAGGCACTACCAGCATCTCTACCCGAATGGAGCTAAAAAAAATTATACTTTTTCCTCGAGAAGGGCAAGGTCACCCAGGCACGATGAGCGATAGCTCTCATCAGCCAATCCGTTTATCATCAGCCAGGAGTAAACATGAACTGGAGTATACAGAGTTCCAGGGTAATAGGAATGAAGGATATATAAATGGAAATCAGTAGGGAGAAGCAGAAGTTTTCCAATTATTCGGGTTGAGCATCACATGAAACAAAGGAATACTCGAAAGGAGGTCACACACTGGATAAGGAATATTTAGCAAGACACTGGTGAGTGGTTGAGACGCATTAAAGGCCGGGGACGAATAAGTAAGGTAATGACGGTGTGTGTTTCAGCTGCTTCTGTAACGTGTGAACATCTAGGGGCTGAGGGCATCGGGGATGACACTGAGCGTGTAGAATTAGGATAAGTAGAGAAAGAGAGTGATGGCGAACAGTACAAATTATTGTTTTATTGCGTTGATAGGGCTTCCACAATTGAAAATAATGAATAGTAGCCGACTACTCTTGCTGTACGGTGTTAGAGAGCTCCTGGTGACAGAAGTACGACCATCCAAGTAAAATGATTATATTTAAAAAGCATTAATCAATAGTGGGGTGTTTAAGCCAGGGAGTTTTATGACATACACACAGATGTGTTGATTCGTACGCACTTTCCCTCAAAAAAACAAGACTGCTCCTGGAACAGAAGAACAACTATCTTGCCGCAGAAGGAGTGACAGACAAAAGCGACAGGGTCTTGTGGTACACCAGACACAAAACGCAGGCTCCTTCCAAAAGACCCAATACGAATAACACCCTTGCAGTCGTAACAGGGTCGAGGTGAGCTATCTTATTTCTCTTTGATCACCTTTCCATCGATACGACAGAATTATAATTTCTTTACGGTTTGATTTCGACAGCAGACTCCGCAACAGTAGCGAAGTATATACCAATTTATGAATAATACCAGAGGAATTAGTCAAGAATCCCTCGGAATGCATTCACTTTATAATACTTTGTTAGCCACTTGGGCTGATATCACCATCATCATCACCCTCGTACTAGACACCCCAAGTATAGAACGATAACTTGAAACACTACTGATGTTTTGAGCTAAACATGTGGGTAACCATTATATTTTCGGACCTGTTGACTGGCGATAAGATCTTCGCACCCGTCGCCTTGGTGACGATTTTCTTGTTACCGACGTAGGCACAGATGAGGTCGGGTATGGTGTCATAGGAGTCGTCCTCCAGCTCGTACTGTATGCGCTCGTACACCGTGTCTGGCTGCACGACGGTCTGCCCATGATACATTTCGATGACTCGTATCAAATCCCAACCTTTTATACGAGAAAATGAATGCCATCACACGGAAGGAATAAGCATGCATTAAACAGCGAGGATTATACAAACTTTACAAGCGTTTGTAACTGCGGTCGAACAGTACTATTTTATTTTTTGAGATTGAAAAACGATTCAACAAAACAGAAATCTTCAAAGCTCTCAGAAATAATGCATTAAATTTTGTTACGATGCTTCAAGGTACTTCTCGATGTTACTCATCGCTAAAACCTGACCGTTTCTTTCAACTTTCAGATGATGAGGAAAATAATTATGATTATTATTATTATTCTATTATTATCATTTAGTTAGAAACTTCTTATCCACACGAAATGTGATCCAAAGAGAGCGAAATAAAGAGACCATTTAGTAAGGACTTCAGAAAACGTGGAATCGACGCACAGATGTGTTCCCACACAAGATTCCTGCGCATGGAAACGTCAAGCTAAGAAGGAAGAGGAAAAAAAAAAACAAAGAATAATCAGTGAAGAACACACGAAAATGCAAGGAAGCAAAGTGGGCACGAAAGACAGAAGTCCCGAAGGCCTAGCTACAGCTGAGGTAACCGAACAGTAGTCCGACTTTTAGAGACTCGAATCCAGTCAATTTCGAAGACGGGACAGATCAGCCGCTCACCATCTGGATGACGAAGTGCAGGACCTTGGCGTCCCACATGCACGAGAGGACGAAGTTGCCGGGCTGCGTGGTGCAGTCCCTGCCCACACAACACAGCCTCGTCAGTCTTTCCTCCAGAGAACGCGTTGTGTACACGCCAAAACGGCGGCCGATTAAAACTTTTCACGCTAAATTCAGTTTTTGCAACTACTGATTTTCGTCCTGAGTAATGTTTTTGTAATGTAGAATAGGTTTCTAGTGAATTAACCTTTCTTCAGCCGAATGTTCATCTGACACTTGAACGCGAAGATAACCGCATGTAGTGAAGAATCTTTTTATTACATGGAGACTTGATTAACACGAGGACTAAATGCAATAAAGAAATTAAAGAACAGTATGTCAAACCTAAACAATGGAGCTGGATGATTTCACTGTGTGCTGTTGTCTTCGCCTCGAATTTCTGAGAATAGGAGAATAGGTGTCTGGCTATTTAGTTTCGTACACAAATTGAATGTAACATCAAGAATAGATGAAAAGAATGCCATTTTTCTGATATCGTTCCGGATTGATACAGAAAAAAATGAGAAGCCTTGGAACTACCGTAACACGAGTCGGTTTTGTAATGGCAGTGGAAATTCTAACATAATATACAGTATATGACATTTTACGCAAAGCAATTTCTTTTAGGTCCTAACGACACTAACGACAAAAATGAAGAGTGTTGACAGATGAGTAAAAATACACATGAAGTACTACAACTGCCTTTGTACTACAACGCGTAAGCAGGTAAGATATTCATTCACTAGTCACTAAATCCAGCTCACAATAACTTGCGAACTTGGGAGACACATGTCATTCATGGTCTGCACATGGTTCAAGCTTCTCATGTTATTTGGAACAACAATCGATAGAAATCAAATTATTCGATACCCATTCAAGATCCTTTCGCAAATGTTCGCCGCTGAAGGTCAGAGGGTTAAAACTCAGAATAGTGAGCCGCACACTGGAATTTCTCCTCGTTCTTAGAAAAAATAAACGGACTACAAAATGGCAGGATTCACGCTCGGCTATCGACTCAGAGCGCTGATGTCAGCAGTATCTAGACGTGACACGGCTTGAAATAAAGATTAAAACTTACTTCTGAAATAAAAGAAAACACACTTTACAAAAAAATTCTCTGGAATTGGGCAGAGAGCTCCGAATTGATTGAAACTTTCTGGTTCACAGATGCAAAAAGGTTCAACAAGTCTAAGGGTTGATGTTGAATTAAAATTAAATTCAATAACGCAGAAACAAGGAAAATATCTGTTCACTAATTCTCAATTATCTGCCTCGATTTCTTTAAAGAATTTCACATATACAATGATAATGTGGCGTTATCCTCCAATCACACAGCATTCGCACGTATGTAGACAATCCGGGAGCGCTGTCAAAACAAATTTTTCAACAGGCTAAAAATTTACTCAAATTGAATTTATGCTCTTAATAAGAAAACGCATGTTTTTCGTTAAATCGTTCGCTACATCGTATGAGTTGCAAGCGTGAACGCCCCTGACACTTACGAACATTTACATAAATACATGATTCAGTCGGTCTTAGATGACACACTTGCCACGGATTGGCGCTACCTAACATAAGACCGCAACCTTGTTAAATTACTGAAATGCTGCGAATAACGCTAACTTAAATACTCAAACTCGATTGGTTTTCACAATGAAAATAACCAATATCAATGCCTATCTCTATGCGCGTTTTTTATTATTTTACGACAAATCTTGGAAAAGCAAGTCTTCGCAAGAGAATTGAAAAAATTAATTCCAGTCAGTATTGCTCGATGGGAATGCACTGCGCATGCACTTCGACACACCCAAGTGACTCCTCAGATCTTGGCACCCGAATGGATCATAAATCCTGTGTGTAAAACGTCCAACTCATTAGGGATCTATGTTGATAGGGACAACATCTTGCTACCCTCCTCACAGCATCGTGGAGGATGTTGTTGCTCTCACAAACGAAATCATTATGGGGAACTTTGTATCACGAGGACGACCAGCGGACCCACAAATGCCACAGAATTGGAAGTGGAGTCGGATAAATGGGATTTTTAGGATCAAATCGCCTATCCAGAACACACCAGGCAGTCCACCATTTGACTCACCGCACTGGAAGACAAGCAGTGTGCGTACCCTGGTGTTTGTTTGACCAGGGAGGGAAACTTGAACAGAGCCTTTCTCGTCTGATGAGGAGGCCGTGCGAATATCACGAGCTCACTGAATAATGGGACTAAACCTCAGCCTACGGCATTTACTTGAGTCACCAGCTGATGCAGTTTGCTGCCTACTGGGAAACACACCATGGCGAACCCACTGACCTATGGTGAACCCACTGACCTATGGTGGAACCCACTGACCTATGGTGGAACCCACTGACCCATGGTGGAACCCACTGACCTATGGTGATCCAACTGAGCTACGGTGATCCAACTGAGCTATGGAGATCCATCTGACCTATGGTGAACCAACTGACCAATGGTGAACCAATTGAACAGGTAAACCAACTGAATAGGTGAACCAACACCCCCAGGTGAGTCACTCGGGCAACCCTCAGACGCACCCGAGCGCTCCGTGCGCAGTCCTCACCTGACGAGGAAGTGGCCCTCGCTGACGATGACCTCCTCAGCGCGGGCCCGCGGGATGTTGCCGTGGTACCAGGCGTGGGAGCGCAGGTCCGTCGACTCGAGGCTCAGCTCCCACTCGAGCTGATGGCTCGGGTCCTCCGAGTCGGCGCACTCCAGCGACAGCCCCGAGTCGTAGTTCACGTTCTGCCGGCGAGAGAGAATATTAAAGTTCAGGAAGAACGTGAAGAAGTGACACGAGAAGTGTCGTGTGACACGAGAAGTGTCGTGTGACACGAGAAGTGTCGTGTGACACGGGAAGTGTCGTGTGACACGAGAAGAGTCGTGTGACACGAGACGAGTCGTGTGACACGAGAAGAGTCGCGTGACACGAGAAGAGTCGCGTGACACGA
>VOMN01021678.1:0-11431 GCA_014899125.1 Orchestia grillus
CACAAGACTCCAACAGTCCCCACAAGACTCCAACAGTCCCCACAAGACCCCAACAGTCCCCACAAGACCCCAACAGTCCCCGCATGTCCCCATCATTAGGCCCACAAATGCAAGACCATTTGCTGGGCCTCACTGGCCTTAATTGAACTGTCCACTACCACTACTACACTGGGACCCCCCGTATACTGGGACGCCCCGTATACTGGGACGCCCCGTATACTGGGACACCGCGTATACTGGGACGCCCCGTATACTGGGACGCCCCGCACACATAGAGCTAAGTGAGAACCCTCATTCGCCACCGGCTGCTACAGCCGCCATCTTTTTTTCTTCTTCGTCTGCACCCGTCGCAGCACGGCGGAATTTTCTCAACAGCGGCTTTTTCTAACGTCACTTAACGATTTTTTCCCCTCGATTAACGCATTTTTATCTGGCTTTCTATCTTTCGCGCTTCATGTGTGAGATTTTAACTATGTAGTTAGTTGTCTATGTAATTGACTATGCAAAGTGCAACTGTCGCTGTACCGACAATCTCGGAGTGTCTCCTTGATGAATATTAAATGAATGAGTGAATAAGTTTTTGTATCGTGCGATCATTCCTATTTACGGGAGTTGACGTGGAAATAAAATATATGCACTCTGCTGTACATATATTACTGTATTTTTTAAATTATATACGTGTTCTACTGTATCACTCCCCCCCCCTGTGTATCTTACGAACCAACCTGGGGTAACTTTAGTTAAATTTGTCTATCGTCTGCTATGGGGACTGGCGTCCCCAGGGGGGCAGTGTTGGGTTATCACAGCTGGGGATGGGCCTTCGGGACTTCTTTCTTTCGCGTCCACTTGGATTGTTTTTATTTTTATTCCTTCTTTGCTCTTTTTTTTGCCCTTTTTCTTCCATCATTTTCAGCTCGCCGTTTCTATGCGCAGGGAAGACGGGGATCCTGTGTGCGAATAAACCTATGACTCGATTCCTTGTTCTCTACACTCCATACAAATGGTTACTTTCTTCCGACGCGAGAGAATCGGAGTGAATGAAGCGCTAGAGCCTGCACTTCTACTACTACTACCACAACTACTGCTACTACTGCTACTACCACTACCACCACCACCACCACTACTGCTACCACCACCACTACTGATTCTACTATCACTACTACTGATACCACCACCACTACTGATACTACTACCACTATTACTACTACCACCACCACTACTGCTACCACCACCACTACTACTACTACTACCATCACTACTACTACTACCATCACTACTGCTACCACCACCACTACTACTGCTACCACCACAACCACTACTACTACCACCAATACTACTACTACTTCACAATATAGTTATACTCTCACACTTTATATCAGGGTGTACGTTATATAAGAAGCTCTGTACTGTGCGCAGTACATCTGTGTACACTGCACCTTCTCCATTGTGTACATGTGCAAACAGACGCCACTTGCTAATGTACTGCTTCACACGCACNACCACCACTACTGCTACCACCACTACTGCTACCACCACTACTGCCACCACCACTACTGCTACCACCACTCCTGCTACCACCACTACGTATAACAGATGCTCTTACCGCCCTTACCAAACTCATTCTCCTCTCTAAATTTATACCTATACTCTATTATTTTCCTTAAAAAATTTTAATACGTCCGTTAACGTGCACATGCTTGTAAGTAAGTGTTGCTTGCTGCAGGACATCTGTCGCATGACACGCCTTACGACTTTAATAAACACTCGGTGACCACGCGATGGCTCATTCTATGTAGTGACCAACCATGCTGCTGTTGAGGTCTCATTCATCACTGTAATGTTGTCAGTCCATCAGTGTAATTTCACGCTGCTATTTAATGTGCGTGAGGTGAGTTACGCCTGAAATATGGCCGGGCTCATGCAAGGGTGTGGTCGTAACGCTACTCCGAGGCATGACGGCACACAACACGCGCCTCAACTTGCATGAAGTGTCCTCAACTTGCATGAAGTGTCCTTAACTCCACCAGCGCTCAACTCTCTGCATGAAGTGTCCTTAACTCCACCAGCGCTCAACTCTCTGCATGAAGTGTCCTTAACTCCACCAGCGCTCAACTCTCTGCATGAAGTGTCCTTAACTCCACCAGCGCTCAACTCTCTGCATGAAGTGTCCTTAACTCCACCAGCGCTCAACTCTCTGCATGAAGTGTCCTTAACTCCACCAGCGCTCAACTCTCTGCATGAAGTGTCCTTAACTCCACCAGCGCTCAACTCTCTGCATGAAGTGTCCTTAACTCCACCAGCGCTCAACTCTCTGCATGAAGTGTCCTTAACTCCACCAGCGCTCAACTCTCTGCATGAAGTGTCCTTAACTCCACCAGCGCTCAACTCTCTGCATGAAGTGCACTAAACTTGCATGAAGTGTCCTCAACTCTCTGAACTTCTAGCGTCCTCTGTACTTACCCATTGATGCTTCCCGACGAGGACACTTTAATTCTTCCACCCCCTACCCCCTGATCACTTCCGCTGCTGCCGCTCCAAGTTTTCAACTTCTTCAAGTCCAGCCATTTCGGTTATTCTCGACGCACTCGTAGACGTCAAACTCTCATATTTTTACGACCCTAGTGAGTTCCGTGACAACGCACAAGTTTATTGTAGCCGTTTTTATTCGTAAAGTGCTCAACCGCCCTTGCTTTTCTCATGAAGGCCTACGAACGTTGAATCCACGAGGACGTCCAAATATGTGAGATAAAGAGTTTAAAAGAATTATGACATTTACTGTGAAAACTTTTTCAGATAGTATTGTTATAATTTTCTTCGGCACTTGCAGGCAAAAGTTCAGGTAAAAACAATGCAAATTTTACTGAAAAAAAGCTCGGTCGCAACTTTGAAGAGCACAAAGTTTTCAGGAAGACAAAATTGGGTCGAAAAATATCGCAGGTTCTCCCATTACCCCGTACTTATTTGTGCATCTTTTTTCAGTTTTTAAATTTTACTGTAGCTCTAGCTGTGCTCGTCTGAATTTTTTGACCATGCATAATATGTATATCGATGATGTGTAGTATCAGGCCTTCATTCTATGTTTGGCAATGTCTGTAGCATATCCATGGAACCTGTCAAAATTGAATAATTTGAAGGTGGAGTCGAACTTAATTTTTTGGAATTTTAGAGGTCATCTATTCTGTATGTGTAATCTACGGTCTTTCATGACCTTGAATTGGCGATTTGCAAAGTTATTTGATCACTTTTTTCCCTCAAAGAAATAATATTTCAGGTTTGAATACCTTTGCGGGCACTGCAAAAGAAAATCGTATTGGCCTATTTTAATAATTATCATTTTGGTAAAGCTTCATAATATTTTTTGTTATTTTTAATAGTGAACAAAAAATACCGTATGTACTTGTGCATATTCGAGTTTTTTTAGCGTTTTTTTTAAGTAATGACGCGTTCCCACTAGATTATATCACATCTTGAGGGTAATCGCTTACACGGTCACTTGATTTTTCTTGTTTTCAGAACCTAGGAGGCACCAAAATGCAGTGGAGCCTTTAGTGATGGTTGCATCATCCTGTACAGGAGCAAATCGCTGGTCTAGCCGAAGCTTGTGTTGATGTTGGCCATGAATTGCAAGTGGGAGTTTGCAGTAGAGGCGAGCTTCATGCAATACCAGTGTAGGTTTCTCGCCGCCCCATCGATAAAGTTTTAGAATAATTGATAAAAATATTTCGTTGGCTAAAGTGATGAGACGCACCTGCGAAGAAGACTACACACACCAAGTTGGCTCGATCGTACATTGAGCGGTGGTCCGAAGTGCTGCGTCCGCTAGCGGAGTGCAGATAACTCGTTGTCAGATGGACACAACGACGTGAAAACATTGCATATAAGACGTATATGTGGGTTTCAATAACTAGTTATTATGGCAGTTCTCTCGACCAGTTACCATGGCAGTGCTGACTCAGTGGCAGGATGTTTTGGAATTTGGGGTGAAAATTATCCAGAAATGTACCTACAGATCTAGCAGTTGCCTAATTTTATGATACTGTACTGTTATGACACGTTTTCGTACCATTTTGATAGTCAGAAAAAAATTTCACTAGACATGTTAACGATGAAATTATCTCTTTGTGAGGAAAATAATGAAAATGTGTCTAGAATTTGTAAATGAAGTATACTAGAAAAGGGAACACCAGAAATGATTGTTCCTGAGGTCTTGATATAAAATTAATTGCTTTAATAAAATTCGCTTTGAAATTTAATGTATTTTTCTGATTTTATATAATTGTCTACTGATTTCCCTTATAAATGCCCTTTTCATGTAGAGTTTTATACCCATGAAACACGATTTCTTGGTTGGGTTTGGCTGCTTGAACGGGTTATGTATTTTTCAAATAATTTCAAAGAAGGAAATTGAGTTACAAAATGAGTCTCACGAAACGGGGTCGCTGGCGGGACGAATTGATCTTGTTTTGAGATCTAGTTCTGTACTTTTAGTTGGTAACGGTATTTTTAAGCGCTAAAAACCTGGAATTCTAACTATCCCTCTTGCTAAGTCAAGACTTTGTCCTTTATTCTTAAATGGAAATAATTTAACGAATTATTTTGAGAAGAATTAGTTACAATGTCTTCGGTTTAGATTTATTTTCGATTTTGTATTATTTCAGGATTTTGCATTGTTGTAGGCACCTATTTTAGAAGAATTCATGAAAAATTTCCTTTATTTCCCCTGATGCGAGGAGTTAGCCTGGAATAAGTGCTGCTGCCCTGCCTTGCTTAGCGCGCTAATTGCTGGTCTCCAACATGCGACGCCTCCTGCCGTATTCGAGTCTCCGACAGGCCGGTTTGTTAACCGATTTGGTGGCTTTAGGAACAAATGTTTGAGCAGCGCAAATTAAATAGGAACGAGCATTCACAAAATCAATTCTATGGACGTCTAATCGCAAATCAATATTGTGTGAAATGTGGTTGCAAGAGTTAATATAGTAATCAAAATACGTTTGCTTATGTATTTTGTTATTGTTTAATATTATTTAAAAAAATTACTGTTCAAAATATAGGATCCGAGGTAAGCGCAGTTTGGTTAGTTACTACTCGATTGAAGACGACTGATTGGGTAGCAAGTTTGTTCGGACCATTCCGGGCTTTGTAGGCCTGACTTGGGCCTTTGATTTTGTTCGCAATTGTAAGGTAATTTCTGTGACGTCTATTATTTGACTAAATGGTCTTTTCTGTTTCGGCGCGGCGCAGTCCGAGTCAGTGAAGCTCTGCAATTTATACTTCTACTACTTGTCTTATTCAATCACTTTTCTTCTCTCACAGGATCTGGACCAGATCAGTCGCAGCTCTTTTAATCCAGAACCAAGTGAGTACAAAGCTGAAACACAATGCAGTGAGCATAGCGCTTTTTATAACTGGTAAATTTTTCACTAGTTTTGAATGCAATTAGATACTCACGTAGCATGCCGTAGCGTAATTTTGTATTGACCTCAAATTTTCTTCCCGAGAGGAAATCAAAATCCTTTTTCCGATCGTACACAACGTTTGCGTCAACTGCCAAACCTTTTTTATTCGTAACTCTGCGTTCTGTGGAGCAAAGACTGTACGCAAGGATACGAAATGAGGTACGATCCTGATTTTTAGAAGATAGAAAGATCCTCATTTTAGGTTATTCGATACGTCACGTTGGATTGTTAGCGAACAAGTGTGGTGCCATGTACAATTTGAAGGTAAAAAACCCTTCGCACGATCAGTCCAAGTTTGAAGACAGTGTTGCAAAACACCCAAATATGGGCATCGAGAACAAAGATAACATCCGATGCCCATATTTGGGTGTTACCGACACTGTCTTCATACTTTGACTGATCGTGTGAAGGCCCTTCAGCAGCGACCACTCGCACTGCTACTCTACTTCAGGACGTTCACTCGCCGAGCCACCGACTCATCTCTGACTTTCTTATTCTCGCTGCCGTCAAGGCCACCGGAACCGAAGCCGCTACTTATTTTTTAGCTTGGGTCTGAGTGCACCTTCCCTCGCTCAATTTCAACACCCTGGCAGCCGAGCAACCTATAATACTCGCTTCAAAGTAGCTCAAGAAGCACTTCAACTGCAGTCGAATAATTTTCGATTCATCAATAATAGTAAATCTTAGAGGTGACATAAATTATTGAGGAATGATTTTGTCCGCGGTTATTTATACTACATGGTCTTCAATTAATCTTCAAATGATCGTTGTATGCATGTGTAATGATGGCGTGATGTATTATGAACTGCATGATGCTTAAGCTAAATTGCTAGAAAAATGCTCTGGGCGCTTAAAATGTTTGTAATATGATTTACGCTTGCTTATTTTAAGGAACCCCTCATGAGGCGTAGGATAGGCCATAGGCAATAAATCAAGTTATTTAGGTTTGTCTATCCTATGCTGTGGGGACTGGCGTCTCCAGGTGAGTACTGTTAGGTTACCTTAGCTCTAGACGGACCTCCTATCTTTCGTGCCCATTTTGCGTCTTTCTGTTTTCATGCTTTTATCGCTATCTTTTATTTATCTTCTTTTCCTTTTCCTTCTTAACTTGTTTCTTTGCGCAAGGGATCCTGTGTTGGAACACTCCTTGTGCATAGATCTCTTTAAGTTCATACTAAATTGTCCCTTCTTTTTCGGTGCGAGATCGACTGAGTTAGCAAAGCGCTGCTATCCTTGCTGTTACTTCTTATTACTTTTTTATGGAAATTACTGGAAAGTTGCGAAAAAATATTGGAATTACATTGTGTGTAATATTTATTTACTGATAAATATTGCCCACAGGTCTCTTATGTTCTAAAAATGGGCCTGTTAATCTCTTTGCACGAGTGTGAGCTACGCTAACCTAATTTCTCCATTAATTTCTCATTAAAGACACGAGTTAACCTTCAAAATAATCTATCAGCTCTTAGTGCGATTATTTACACCGAACCTTGAATAAAGACTCGAAATTGTGGACAGTCCGCCGTTGTACGAGTGTACCGAGGCCAAACTTGGAATTTAATTGCGGCCTCTTCGCTGCAGACCGACCGACCTTTGAGGCAGGCGTTGCTTGTTTATGATGGTTAGCAATGGATGAATACCGTATGTATTCATTTATTATATTATAACGCCCAGTTCGTTGTCTTTTTCTTTTAGAATGCATTTCTTTTTGTTGCCATGGAGACGCACCGGGATACAAGTTGCTCCTTAAAGCTGGCTCTCACAATAAAAGTACGCGAGCGTTTCTCGATGAAGGTGATTGTCATGCGAGACTTCTCATATTTCAAGGTTTCGTTTGAGTTCTCCCATCCGCGAGATGCTATTATTTAAAGTATGATCTTATTGAAATATCTCCTCGAAGGACGAAGTACTGAAGAGTTTAACAGTTCGAATACTTGCGTAACTCATAACTGAGAGAATGGAGCTGCGCTTGTAATTAGGCTAATTCGAATCAATTCTGACATTTACATGCAGAGATTCTCTTCCGCTCTTCACAGACGCTCAGTGCTCGATATTCATCTGCTGTTGTGATGGAGACGCTCATGGGGACCAAATTCTGTTTGTATATTTAAAGATTCGTTCGTACCGAAGAGAATTTCGTTCTGATGGTGGTGTACATAGATTCTGCGTCCACATCACGTCCTGATATTGAGTTAGAAAGGACGGAAAATTCTGTCTTCTCTTGTGATTCGATAAAGCGACAGGAAGGTATTTGTGAATTCAATGCTTCCGATGGGAGTAATTTTCACATTTTCGGGTCTGTGTACTTGATACATAGTGTTATTTAGTACACAAACTGATTTTGGTGAAAACATCTCAATCCATTTGAAGCGTTCGTCCTTTGTGCCCCACCGTGTTCATGCAGGCGCATTTCCATCAGTGATCTCGGCGCGTCTCAGACCGTAGTGGGGCACAACTGTGGACCAGAACTTTGAGGTACCGTACGTGTGTTCCCCTAAACTTGAAAGATTACGTTCCATGCCACTGAGGCGAATCATTTTTGTTGGCACGAGGAAAGAGACTGGTTGTAGGTACAAGCGTAGAGGAAAAATTCTTTCAGAGTTTGAATGTTCATTTGAAAATCAGCAATGAACTGCAGCTCCAATGAGTCATTTTATAAGTTGATTAGTTATTCAATATGATATCTATATTATAATAATTCAATTGTGATATATTGCAGTGCTCTAAACTATAGGTTCATCTTTTCTTTCTGTTCGAATTTTTCCTCTGTTTCTCTCTCCGGGATTACTCTCAATTAGTCCTGCAGCGTCCACTATTCTTCCAATAAGATCTATCTCTGTCTCCACTGTAGTTTCATAAATTAATCATAGATTAAATTAAACTAATTATGGAGTTTTTGATCGTGTTCGGGAATTGCTTCGTCGTAGGTACCAGATCTGCATTGACGAACATGGCAGGAATTTTAACAATTCTTGTGAATTTAATCCTGCAATATATTTAGTTAGGGTATTTTATGAATTTCTATTACTTAATAACTCTAGAGACTATTCATTCAAGCGTTAGTAACGCAAACATGTCGTAAGCAGGTGTCGAAAAAATTTCCCTGAAATAAATTTTTTCCACTTGAATCACCGTTGATCGCCACGCGATCATCTCGTTAACTAAGCCGTCTCAAACTTTTTTCTTATTCATGAAAAGTGATTATTTGGGGTTTTTATACACACTGTCAAAGTTTGGCCCGTGAGTTTTGAAACACTTTGTATATGTTCACGTGAGTGCAATGTGACAATACCTGGCGAGCACAGCTGGCGACGATGGATGCTTCGTTGTAGCAACTCGCGCACTTCAGGCCTGAGGTTTGGCTGTCGCGGTCTGGATTGCAGTGCGTTAGTGAATCGTTTTCTGGTAGTGTTTGGTGCCCCTCAAGTAACTGATTGTTTTATGTGGTGATCGTGTGATGATTAGCCTGTCCATGTACTTTCTTCATTAACTATCTTGTGAAGTGTAGTAAAGCGGCAGAGGAATCCGGTTTACTTGAAAATCGTTGAAACAATATGGAATTCAGTACTGAGCATACATCTGCGACTTTTTGAAGATGTTGGTTAAAGTTTATCGCTTGCGGTTAATTTATATTTCTATAATTGTTTTATGAAAATGAATTCAACGAACATATGATATTACGCTCTGACAGCGAAATATCAATTACCATAAAGCTTTACGTAGTAACAAAACAAGTCAATTCAAATCAGTTTCGTGAAATTCCTGGTGGAGGGGATTAATTAACCATGAACCACCATGCATTCGGGTTTGTGCAGTCCTGTTACTTGAAGAAAATAAACTGGTGCCTGAACATGGTGTTGTAAAATGATCTTGAGACGTATTTGATTGTTTTTATCCCGCTTTCTAGTTAGCGGCTTATTACTGTTTAACTCCAGAGCCCTTTCCTCAGAAATTCGCGTTAATAACTGCTGTTTTTCACTATACCAAGAAAAGCTATTTTTTCAATAAAAGTTTTATTAGAAAAACGTTACGAAAAATGTTTTTTACAACATTTTTTGTAAGAAAGATAGCGATGTTTAAATCATAAAAAGTTACTTTCCATAATTGAAGCTATTATGGTTATCAAGCACCGTCTTGCTTTTTTTTGTAAAGTCCACAAACATAAAGTATCGCACCTTCATTAGCAAATTCTTCTTAGAGTTTTCTCTTTTGGAGCTCGATTACACACTAGCGTTCCAAAAGTTTAACCGATAAAATGTTATACAACGCATGGTGCCGCTCTCCCTCTCTTTTCGGAAAAAAGGCCAGCTCTCACTGCTTGCCGCAGGTGATCTCCATTTTTTTATACAAGGCCTTCGTTGTTTATCTGTCATGTAAAATTGGTGAACCGGGGTAATTCTACTGCACACGTTTGGTGGGGCTCCTCATTTTCCAAATCTCGCCCCTGATTGGATGAAGTGTGCTAAAAAATCGAAAGGCTCGACAGTGAGCAACCGTTGGAACCCATGGAACACACGGCGTTATTATGGAACACACGGCGTTATTATGGATGTGGAAGTGGAAATTGTGTTATTTTTGTCATAAGATCATACGTTGATAACCAGCGATTCCATTATGTTATGGTTAACTTGTAGATCATACACAAATGTAGAATTTGAAGCTGTGTAAGTGTAATTTACAGTTAATTATGCTAAGAAATTGTCACTCTCACTAATTCGTATATACATGGATGTTATTATGCCACATACAGTTGATATTCATAGTGTTTATTGCTTCCGTGATTTCTCCGTCGTACGTACATGCAGTAAGTACTGTAGAAAATTATATGGGATTCAAACTCTATTGCAGTGTGCCTGTGTTACACATTTTTATGTTTCTAAGGTGGCATAGAATAGGCCATAGGCAATGGATTTAGGTTAATTAGGTTTGTCTATCCTATGTTATCACTTTGACCACATCGTGCGCTATATATGGTACACGTGATCATCTAACCTAACTTGGGCTAAGTAGAAACAGATATGAATATAAATTTTTAAGTTTTCATGAAATTTAGGTTTATTTCTCTTATATGCTAGTTTAGATTAAAAAGAAAATTAATAGGACAATTAAATTTGTTTGAACCAAATCCTTTATTTTTAAATTCATATCCGAGATATTTGTCGACATGAAATTTTACCTGTATGGAGGAATTGCGGTCAAAGTGTTAAGGAGGCCGTCCCCAAAGGGATACTGTTGAGTTACCTCAGCTCTAGCTACGCCTTCGGAACTTCCACCTTTCGTGTCCACTTTGCATCTTTCCATTTTCATGACTTCTTCACTGATGATTTTTTTTTCTTCTACTACTTCCTTCTTAACTCCCCGTTTCTATGGTCAGGGGATCCTACAAACGATCACACCCGTGCATAGATTCCACTTCTTAAGTCCATACTTGACAGTCCTTTTCCTTTCGCTCAATCTGGATCACATTTGAAGAGGATGGTGAGCTTTAAACTAACTAATTATCCAATCTAACCTAATCTAATTTACTCATGTTTAAGATATAGAAAAATGCAAGGTCAGTGTAACGCATTGAAAATGTGCCTAAAATTTGACATCACAAATATTTGAAACCTTTTAAAAGTGTTTATTCTTTCCATATTTCTATGTACAGATACTTCAACAGACTGTACTAGAAAAGTTATATACACGACGCGAAGTGATCAACATAGTTAGTCCTTTTTGTAATTAATCAAACTTTTGAAGTAGCGGCAAAGCACTTTTAGTACCTGTCAGGACTACTCGTAGTTACAGCGTATTGATTGATGGAAGTTATCGTTGCTGCTTCTTTGCTTATCATTCCTGAACGTCTTCCTCAAAGATAGACGAATTAACTCTTTGCCTCCGGAGTGGGTCATATACAGAGTGTTCCAAAAAAATGTACCCCTTTTTTGAAAACTTATATCTACTATGAATATGCATGTATTTCAAATCTGTTT
>VOMN01021685.1:0-31930 GCA_014899125.1 Orchestia grillus
TTTACCGTTTCAGATGACATTCACTGATGTAATTTTACGAAATGAAGTTGGTATGAGTGTCAATATATGTTTTTTATAGCAACGATCGAATTTACTGTCTAGCCGTACTTTCTGTAAGCGAGCGTTCTAAGGATTTGACATTTTTGGCGCAAAATTCCCTGCTATGTTGGTTGATCATTTGCTAAAATGAATCTCAATCAATTATCAAAACTTAATTTGCCATCAAAACTTGAATAACCTGCTGAGAAGTGTGAGGCATTCTTCTTTGAATTCTTTACATCGCAAGCTCTATCAATGCCAACTATTTCTGCCCAGTTTGAACACTTTCTTCAGTATTGGAACTTGTCCACTATATTTTGCCTTAAACAGGTAGCGCCTTAATTTGTACAGTTGGTATTTTTTTAGCAAATTTTGAGCTCCTTTCTAGTCTAGCTTTCCAATTGTGATTTTACTAAAGCTCTCAAAATTCAATATGCTGTAGATTTTTAAAGCATTGTTTCGATTCAGCATTTATCAAACTCTAATACAAAGTATCAATTTCGACCGATGATTCACACTTATTCAGGGAACAGTTCAACGGAGAGGCAGAGTAAAAATATACGTAAGACAAATTACTATTTCGTGTAGATAAACAACAAGCCCCGAAGAAAACTCGTGTTTATATTTTCTTTCGCTTTTGCGCAGCCTATGACTTCCGAAGTATTTCGAGCAGAAGACTGGAATGATTCCCTTGGGCGAGCTCGCATAATTTGCATGTAAAGTATCCATGTCTGCACGCCATAGGCAGGTCCCGAAACATCATAGTCGGCGACCGAGGCGACAATTCGGTTCAAGAAATATTGCCGACTAGAGTGCCGGAACGACAGACACTGGCCTAAAATACGGGGTTGTACAAGTTATGCAACACGACGGAGAGCCAAAATCTGGGTCGTGCCAAATTAGTGACCGTGCGTGGGAGATACAGTAGGGGCGAATATTATACGCAGTTCTCTGCTCAGATCTGTAGTGTAAGAAATGGATGGGAACAATGCCAATTTGCAAGACATAAGCACAACGTTGCTGCTAGATCTTGCGGTGACTCCTGAACAACCGCGTTGTCCAAGCTGAGCCGGAGTCAATTTTGGCGAGACTCAACTATGAGAGGCAATAGGCCTTTCATTGCCTTTGTATATTGCATAGAAGATTGCGAGAAATTCTACGAAAACAAAAGAAAGCAGGCGGTGAACGAAAGGCAAAGACGAAGAAAGGGAAAATAATGCATCACTCTAATATTGGACAGGTTGAAACTTCTTTGGAACGCTTCGGCACGATTTTTGCTACGAAATCCATGAGAAAAACTTTACATTAATTAAAATTCGAAGCCTCTGAAAGCTATCAATGTCCCATTCTGAGCGCAGTGTTTTGCAACTAGTGATTAAAAATAGGAGATTTTTTTCTAAAGCGCATACAAAGTTACATTTCAGTGTTTTCAATCAGATGCACCTCAACCGACTTCTTTTCAGTCACAAGTACAAAGAAATAGCGAGAAATGACTCAAAGCTTCACGAGAAGAAATCTTCCCATACGAAATCTAGACAAAAACATTTCCGAAGAGAAGATTGCTGCTGCGGTAAATTGAATGGCTAGTTTTTTCTTTCAGACCTCACAAGGATGAAACTTTTTCGCGGCTGGTATGTCGGAAGAACCCCACATGTGCAGTTGAATGGATATTTTTTCCACGGCTCTACACTTTTGCATGGGATGCTTTACGATTCTGAGAAAAAAACAACTCAATTAAAAATGGCAAGTCTGTGGCTGGCCAATGGCACCTAAATAAATGACTCGTTGATTAAATGAATACTCAAAACTTCAAGAGAGGAAAGGTTTGAATCAGTCAACCCGTTTCTGCTTGAAAGTTACTAAAGATTCCATTTACGACCTTTAAAGTCAGAAATTTTAAAGTCAACTGAGTCAGTGACTCGACTGTGAATTTTAAAATTAGGAGAGAATTGTACAATTAATTACAATAATACAGTAAACGCACTCCGCTCCTACATCATCAGATAGTCAAAACTTAGGAGAATTCCCACGACGGGGTGCTATGCGGTACTGGTACTCTCGGAAATTACCATATCGGGGTACCATGGGTACTGGTAAGGACGGAAATTACCTGTTTTTAAAGCTTGTGCACTATTTTAAGTACTCAATTCTTTCCTTGAGCAACTCTTTAGTGAAAAATTCATTTCCTGCTCTTTTTACTAGTTCACGGAGAAAAAAGGCGTTCTCGACTCATTTGAGACTCAAATATGCTAAATTACTCCCGAAGAATTTTGAGAAATCCCCTAAATATATTTATTTTTTAAGGTCAATTTTTATCTAAATTATAACATTCTTCTCATCGAATAAAATCTCAAGATTCAATAAAACTTTTTTGTCATGTGCTGACTCACGCAATTTGGTCTCTACGCTCTAATGCTGACTTTTGAGCCTTACTTTTTGCATGCATTTTCTTGTTGAAAGAGATGTTACTAACGAATGCCGAGCCTCTAGGAGTCCTTTTCTCTACGCGTAGTTCCTAGCACGCATCTCCGGCTGGATCTATCGGAAGAAATTCATGCAATCCTTGTACCGTTTGCCTCATTTTAGTAATATTTTGTGCCATGAGTTACACTCGTAGACAATTAGGTTTCTACTCCAACATCGAGGAGGAATGGAGGCCCCCTCGGGACTCCTTCATTTCTTGAATGAAATTTTTGGCCCAGGATCAAAAAGCCAAAGTTTAACATGAGGTATATCACTGCTGTTCTCTGATGACTTCAAGAGTCCCATAAATACGGGATTTTCTGCGAAAAAGGCAGTGAAAAGAACAAATTTATTGCAAGTTTTGGACTGATGCTCATCGTTAAGTAACCAATTATGGGAGAAGACTGATAAACCTGATTTAGATAGGGTAAATGAAACACGGCATTAAGAACTTACTGTTCTCATATTGCTAAAATTAGAGCTAAAATTCAGGTTAAACCTGAGCTAGGGCTTGGCCACGTGAGGTGAAACTAGGTTTAGAGTTTTCACTCCATCTTCTAGTCTTTCCATAGCCAAAAATTTCAAACATATTCTACTTGGTAAGTTAAAAATTGAAAGAGGTGATGAGGATTTCAATAACTACCGTCAACAATTTTACTGTTATTTTGTTTGCTTAACTGAACAAAGATTATAACACTTTACACTGCCTGGCTAAAAAAAGTGGAATGAGTATAAAATTTATGAACCATTAGATCGAATTAGAGCTTGCATGGTATCTGGCACTGATTCTGTAAGCTTACATTTCTTTTGAAGCTCTAGTTTTAGGCACTATTGAAATAACTTTGTTCCCAAAGTGTTCAGTGTTAAACGAAATGGCAATGAAAGAAAGGTACAGGTTCCTCTGAAGCTAATCCCGTAAGTTCTCAATGGGTTCTGATCTGAAGACGTTAGGGGCCAATTCGTGTTCATGAATGATCCTCCATGCTCAAAAAACAAACAATCTCAAGTAACTGCCTTTTAAATGCGAACATTATCGTCCTGAAACGCTCTATTCTCACCAACAAAATATAATACTTGAGGAAGAACGAGGTCGTCAAGGGCTTGCAGATAGTCTTGTGCCTTCAATTCGTTACTACAAAGAATCGCAGGTCCCAGTCCACCCCAACAAAAACAACCCAAAAGCATTGTACTGACTCCAGGCGCCTGCACGGTCAGGACGTTGCAAGATGAGTCCATGGCTTTATAGGGGCTCTTACCGCACCTTAATTCTACCGTCGCTCAGAAAAGATGATCGACCTAAATTCCTCAGACCATGAGACTCGTTGCCAGTCCTCGACAGTCAAGTTCCCATGTTCCCGTGCAAACGACGGACGCGGTCGCCGATGTTGAGCTGCAATCAGATGAGAAAATAGCTTTTCTGTGATTTTTCATTTTGTTTTGGTTCGAACAAAATTTTGAACAGCAACTGCACTTATAGAATTGTTGTTCTTTTATAAACTCTTACACACCAAAAGTGTTGCCGTATATTCTCAATTGAAACAGAAAGTCTTCAAGAATGAAAAAGAAATTCAGTGTGCTTCGATTGTTTCTTAATAAGTCCGCTCATTTTTTGGAAGCTCAGTGAAAGAAAATATCGAGCAATGAAGTTGATGCTACCGATGAGATTCACTTCAGAGCACGTAGGGCTGTGTCGACGATGGCGTGCTGCAAGACTTCCACACTGGAGGCTGGACATCTGCTCAGTTGTCCAACATAAGTTTAGTGCAAGAAATAGTTCTATCATTGCAGATGAAGTAAGGATTTGCTTCAGCTTAACTGCTTAGAGTACGAAGAATAGAACAAGGAATGTTTTTTTCTGCCAGAATAAGTTTTGTTACCATAGTGGAAAATGAATTAGCATTAATTCTGAGAAAATGGGAAAGGAATGTTTGCAGCCAAGGCTTGAACTGGGCTAATGGGATATTTTTACATGCATCGATAGTGTAGAATGAACTTCGAAGAAAGATTTTGAAACTCATATTTACAAAGTGGAAATTATAAGGTTGGGAAAGGATGGCTCTCAAAATAGTTTTATACATCATACATGGATCAATATTCAAATGGGGCGCTTTATGTATCATAAATGAATGTATATTCCATTCTTAATCTCTTCATCATTCGTGTTGTTTCAAGAAAATAATTTGTTGAAGTAAACTAAAAAACTGCATGGGTAAGGAAATTCCTCGTCCAAATCGTTTATATTCTTTATCCTAGAATATATTTTACAAGATGTTGAATGTTAATGCCACAATTCACTTAGAAAATGAAAAATGTTCTTTAGTTATGTTGACGTTGACCGTGACCGTGAAAATCTAGTACGCAGAATTTTTCAAGTTTTGAAAATAAGTATTTCGAATATTCTTTTCTGAAAGGCTCTAGTTGTTCTTCAGAATTTTTTATTAAAGTTTATTGCAATATCCTTTAGAAGCATGATACGCTGCTTGGAATTTGGCGGAAGTACAACTATTCGAATTTGGAAGCAGTAACATTAGCAATTCCTGCCAGATCATTTGCGCTCGAACGAAGACAATCCGTCAACCCGTGTGTAATATCAAGATCGAATATCTCTGACGATCAAATTAGCCCAAAAGCATCAAACGTTCATGCGCAGTGTGGATCACTAGGCCTGGCTCCGGGGCTCAGAAAAACGAAATCATCAAAGTGTGTGCTGCATGGGCGCGCTATTCAGAGCATCTTATGAGGAACAGCGGCGAGGCTTGGAGGCAGAAACAGAAGCATCTGAACATAATTTCCTTGCAAGAGTCTATTGGAGCGAGACTCATCGCATACAAGGCTGCTACAGTCAAGAGGCACGGGCCTCTAACTGCCTTGGCCTTTCACATGCTAATGCGAACATTTCTAATTTTCTTAAACGCCATAGCGTTAATGGAGCTTGCAACACTTCAAACGAACAAGCACACTCCAGAAGACTCTTGCTTCTCCTCGAAAGGACTGGAAATGGCCGGAGTTTGATGGTATTGTTTTCCAACTCTCAAATTTACCTTGCAATTCGAAATTAAATCTTTCAGAAGAGTTGCATTACTGGTTATAGAATCGCTGTTCTTGATGTGCAGGTCTACCTCATCCTTTGTAATAAAATGCAACTAGACCATTCACAGATTCTACTCGATGAATTCATTCCTGCTGCACTTGCACTATGCTCTGTCCAGCGAGCTGCTCTGCTATGAGAGTTGCAGTAAAGGAACATGTACTAAGAAATACATGGGGGTTGATCATTGACTTTACACTACATTCAAATTCATGAATTTCGAAAGGATTTGAGTCATTTTGAAGAAATTAACGTTGCATATCATCTGAGTGGTCACACCAAAAATAACAATTTTAGACTTGTTTAAGTGCAAAAAATTGTAGGATATTACTGAATCTTGAAAAGGTAATTGCCTGCTGACTCAAAAAACATTGAAGCGATTGAATGTTAGCATTCAATGAATACAAAGAACTTCCATTCTTCTTTTGATACATCGCAAAACCTACTTTCCCTAATAAATATTGCAGCGCTAGCTATTGAACACACTCTGTCCAAATTAAAATTTGAATAATTAGCAAACGTCATTTGAAGTGAATTTAATACATAACATGGAAATTCAAACGACAAATCAGAGACCGTCTAGTGGCGAGGGATTCGTATCGTGCCGTAAGGTAGAATAGAAAGTCGGGGAATCATGAAGTCGAAAAAGGTTATTCCCGTGATTTCGAGCATTGGAGACGTGAAACGAAAATAATGCCAAACAATTTTGAAAAGAAACTCTAAAATTTGTGGCCCACGCTTAGCGTTTAAGATTCACTTGTAATTGGGTACAACTGCAGTGAGTGGGAACTATTGTAAGAGGGTATAACAGCACTACGTAAGCACAATTGTACGTAGGTACAAACCCGAGTGTGACAATTCGTTTTGTACATCCGTTATGTGTGTCTCTACTGCACCGTCTAACAATACCATAAAATCTTGGCTCGTACTCACACGTCATTCGATGTTTAATTCTCATTCTTCCTAGGTAAAAAATTGTCTCCATTCTCCTACCTATCATTGCATAACACTTATGCATACTTGTGACTTATTCTATCGCGTAAAATAACTTGTAACATATTCTATCGCTTTGATCTGCGTCTCTATCCTAAATTTGGAGAGCGAATTACTAGGGCATTCATTTTTCATTAACTGCTTGAGCAGCCATCCATTGCTAAAGTTGCCAGGCTGGGCATTCATTAATTTGAGAATAATTTTGGCAGGGCTGTCAGATATGACAGAAATTGGGTGGCGAACTACCTCACCCGGGCATCTCATTTCACACTTGGAAAATTGAGGCGCCTCCCAAAGAAGCTTCCTTCTCTGACAAACGCTCGGCGACTGCCAGGTCTTATGGCAAAAGTTCCCGAGACTTCGATACTGAAGGAAAGAATAGCTCTGATAGGAGCAAGAGAATTAGCCGGATACACGGAACGAAGGCGAACGAACGACCAAGGAGATTACCTGCAAGCTGTTCAAAAGGCGTGCAATCGAGTTGCCGGATAAGCTAACGACACAAATGGCTGGGAGTTTTTGGAAATGAAAAGATGGTAGTGAGAAAGTCGAGTCGGTGTTGGTGTGCAATAATTGAGCTTGCTGAAAAATTCGGAAGCTAAACAAGATGTTTTTCATATTGATAGTATGCGAATATGAAGCACCATTTTGAAGAAGTGTTAAAATTCAGCCGTAGAAAATCCTTAAAAATATGCAAGGCCAATATATAGTATATTNTATTGTTTAATGATATAAAATATTTTGCAGTGATATTTGAACAATGAAGTCCTTGTTCAATGCTGATCAACTTGATTTATTACTTGTGAAGGTTTATTAGAGAAGAATTAAAGTTTTATGTAATCCACATGAACAAACCCTATACAACACTCTCTTGTTATTTTTAATTTCCTACAAAAATAAATTCATTCTATGGTAACTGATTAGCAAGAACAATGTTGATTGTTTTTGTTAAATCAACATTGGAAATGATTAAAATTCAAAAAATGTTCAACTACGCTTCGTTAACATACCGAAAAAATTTCTTAAATTTAATTAAAACCTTGTAAATTCATACGAGGAAAGTACAGATGCAGACCGCATAGGTGTTACGTAGATGTCACACACTCATGTATAATGAAAAAAAAATTAAGTTTAGAATCGATGCTTGCGAGCTTCGAAAGACTTCTGTACTCGAAAATCGTCCCTCAATTTCGCCACCGGACTGAGGTATATTGTGATTAAAATGGTGGTGGAAAGGCAATAAAAACTCACCGTACCGGTTTTATTTGCATCTTCTGAATTATATAAGCAAACTGACGACAATTTTGGCGAAATAAATATTATTGGGCAAACTCACTTCGCATCATCTTAAAATCAGTAATTGTAGAAAGCAGCAATTCACGATCAGAAGTTGGCTCAGGCTTCATCTGTAATGTACTCCAAACACAGAGCTCGGTCTAAGAGTGCATTACCGATGGAATTTATCAGCGACACCTTTTGCTAGCAGTTTCTGGACGATTCTATGCAGTTTCCAGAGCGCCCTAACGGCTGAGTTAAAATAAAGATACTGGGCGTGGAGGCTTACAAATTTCACGGCTTGATAGATTTCAGGTTTTTTACGCAAGCTGTCGAGAATAGAGACGTCTGACATCTTTGGCGAAGAGTACGAATGTAACTCTTGCTGAGCTGAATATTACGTGCAGTTGAAATGGTCAAATTACAATCTTGTAGATTAAATGATAAGTCCTTTCATTTTTCAGTTAACTTGAAAATTTTTCATAACTTTTGGAAATTTAAATAAATAAAAATTTGTAGGAAGAGCTTCGATGAGAAATTATGGTTCATATTTACTAATTAAGTTCACTCTTTTGAATAATATTTTTTAGGAAGCGGGCAGGCATCACATGCTGTGTGGCCAAGCTAAATTTCTTATTGAGTATACCATTGTTTTTGTGTATTCGAGATATTTATATCGTATATTATAGTCTATTTCTTATTTGTTGGAATTACTGACAAAATCGACCGTGTCTGAATAAAGTTCAGTATGACTACGCAATAAGATTAATTTATTTGAATTTTATTTGAATAGTGTATTGAGACAACTTTTTATAAGAATACCTATTAATAGGTGGAGTTCACGTGACTTGACAATGCAGTGCAATATTTTCACAAGCTTTTTACAACGGATTAGTTACTCTTCGTGTACATACATGAAAGTCGTATACAACTTAGTGAGGTCGTGTTCAGTGCAATGTGTTGCTCGTGAACGTTCAAGTTTGTTCATCTTCAGGAATTACTCCTAAGTTTCAGTAGAACACGAGGTGCCTCAAGCTTCTTTAGTACAGTCGTCTTACCTAAAGAGTGTTAAATTGGTTCCAGCAACTAATCGATCTATGGGCGTCCAACAAACTTCCACCGTTGTGATATTTCTTGAATATCTCATGGGTTTCACCTTTAGGCTATTACGTGTATTCGTAATCGAAATAGGTTTCAAATTCTTCACGTATATCCCTTTTAGAATTTTCAGCTACAGTTTTTCACATTATATTCCGTTATATCAACTTCTAACAAGAGTCCGTTCGTTTCCATCTCCAACTCTTAAAGAATTTTGAGCCTGAAATTTGGCATTACTTTTTCCTTCTGCTTAACCTTCTGGAATTAGCAATCACTCGAAAAAAGCAACGTGAGAAACCTCAGGAATCCGTGAGGCATCCTTGGCAGCGGTGACTCAAAATCAGCCGCAGAACGTAACCTTAAAAAGTTTGCTCGCCAGAAGGCAATTCGACGATTTTCTGCGTCTGCTAGTTGAAATTCTGGGTGTGCTTTTGTAACTAACGAGGAGGCTGTTCTTTGAACTCGACTTCCACCATCGATGCATTCAGCTTTTCTGGAAGTGAACAAGGCGCCGTTGCATCGCAACTACTCGCTGTTAAAATGAACTTGGAGCCTCGTTGAACCGTGAGGATACATTTGCTCATCCAGCTACGGAATACTAAGGCAGAGGCTGTTCAATTTCTCAGACCAATTACCGTACAGAGACAAGGAACCAAATTTGGTGTGGTTCAAAGACGAAATAATTGAAAGAAACCTTTCAGATCATGGTCGGGACACTGAAACACAAACTCGAACTGGAAAACTGAAAAATCTTCTATTGTTGCTCTACAATTGCTTTGACTATGCTCAATTCATTTCAAAGACTACTCATAGATGTGTTTCATTTATTTTTACATATTTATACGACGGAAAAATTTACTTACACGCCGTTCGCATTTTATCTGCTCAAAACTAACCAATGATGTACGACAGAAAAGACATAACGCATTTTCGCATTCTTCACGGCTTTTTTAAAAATATTCTTGGGAATAGAAAAACCAACGATTTCATGGAAATTCAAAATTCGCAATATCTAGCACCATCCAGTTCCAAATTCATACAAAAAGGTATTAGACTAGCGAGTGCAAATGACAATTTTTTCTTCTGTCAGGACCGGCGTTATTGAAAAGTGCCTGAAAGTTCTTCGTTTCAGCCATCCATCAGTTTACTATGCAAATGAAATAAGCCGCATCTCGGCTTGCAGGAAAAAGGAGTAAATTGCATTGGACGTTTTAGAAACGCGGGTCTTGATGTCTTCATGAAAACTGGCGAACAGGTGTGCACTTCAAGTCGAGGATGTTCTTATTTGCGCCTCATGACAGCAACACTTTCGTGTGCTTGCGTACGGACAGAGATCAAGCTGTTGTTAAAGTTACGCGTAAAGTGAAGATGCAGAGTTGTCAGAAGAACTTTCGAATCAAGCTTATGTTTTCCCAAGTGAGATGACGACATTCATGTCACTGAATATAACCCCGAGAGTTAATGTGTCTTTCCGGCGGCAATTAACGCGATGTATTTATTAATAGCACATATAGGATGATTCCCAAAGACAGGACCAAAACAAATCTTCACCAACTTCCACTTTATCAAACGGATTTTCAAAACAGTAAGCACCCATGAATTCTGGACTTATTGGTTTTATTTTTCTTTTAAGCCTGTTCTGTTTGGAAGGTATGTTGACGATACATTTCTGTTGTTCAGGGATGAGAATCATGTTGAACTGTTCTTAGATTCCGTCAACAACAAGCACTCTTCCATTGAGTTTACATATGAAAGCGAAGCTAAGATTAGACTAGATTTTTTACATATATTTATTCGAAAATCAAATAATTCTTCCCAAACCAGTGTTTTTCGTAAAAAAACAAATGCAGGTTTAGTTATGAAATGTAACAGTGCAGTGAATTTCAACTTCAAATGTAATTTGATGTCTTGTCTCGTAGATTGGGTTTTAATGTACAGATTCAGGCAAAAGAGCTGACACGTTTGTAGGTTTATTAAAATGCAAATGAACCGAATAAATATAAAAAGGTTTTTATTTATGAAAAGTTCATTTAATGCTATTTGTTTCATTATGTTTTAAAAATTAAATCTCTCAGATGGGATCCATTATTGTCCACACAATGTCGAAGGCGTTCACGAAAGTTGTCTATAACCCGGCAGGTCATTTCATGTGGAATGACAGTAATTTCTTGACGAATTGCATCTTTAAGTTGTTCAACAGATACAAAACAAATGACATTATATGAAAAAATGACATTATCTGTACCTTTCGAAAATAAAAACACTTCTTTGTTTCTTTACTTTATTTACCTTTTATTTAACCAAGAGAAGTGTCAGATCATTTTGACTGACCCTGTATATTTAAAGAATGATGATTTTACAAGTCAATTGGAATACCTGCAGTCCTTTCTTCTTAGGAATTCATTTCCTTTGTCCTCTGCTGAGAAACTTCTGCGAAAAAGAACAAACTACAACCGGGTAAAAAATCTGGTAATTTCATTGCTACGGAGAAAATGCTGTACTTTTCTTTATCATACATACATGTCCAGCTTTCAAATAATTAAGTATCTAAGGAACTTGAAAGTCTCGAGTCTAAACACTACCCGGAAATTAATCTCAGAATAACTATTTGCAATTATTCAACCGTTGGTTGTTTTTCCTGCTTTACTGATAGGATGCCTGTGCTCCTGCGAAGTGGCGTCGTCTATGAAAATACGTGCAGGCTGTGTCGTGCTTAATGTCAAGGGGAGACTACTCGTCATTTTGCGACGCGCGTAACAGAGCTCAAGGGAATTCTGTACGTACGGACATGGCGTCTGCAAACCCTATAAAAAGTAGCATTAGAGACAATTCCTTAGCAGTTGATCACTGGACTTATGATGATAGTTTTAAAATCATAGGTCCTATCAGTAGACAGGACATCAGATTGTTGGATAGTATTCTTATTCATCGATGTGAGCCAATTTTAAATGATTCGGACTCATCTGTACCTCATAATATTTCACGCTAGGACTATAGATTTTGAAAAATTATCAATATCTTGAGTTTTTTCTTCTTTTCTCTTTCGTTTGACCATTTCATTCATTTCTCTCAGGCAATATGAACAAAAAAATTATTTTTGTTATTCATGAGGGAACTTTTTTAGATCTGTAGAAACACATAACAATAATGCAAGAGCAGATGCTTTCTCTCCTGAGAGACAGAGGAGAAATAAATCCGATGCTGAAGGCCCAGGTCTACACCTGTTGAATAAATTGCTAAACAAAACTGTATACTATAGTAACATACTGAGCTGCAATGTCGAAGGCTTGAGTTTGTATCGCAAAAACATTAAGTGAATATGTTACGGGAAAGAGCGCTTCTTGAAAATGCAGAAATTGTCACTGTCGTGGAGACCTATTTGACTGAACAAGTACCGGACGCCGAGGTGGAAATGAAGGGATATACCCTGTTTAGAGTAGATAGACTACAGGGCATAAAGAAAAATGGAGTCGCTCTATTCGTCAGGAGTGAAATAGCTCAAATAGTGGTGGAATACTTAGTACTGTATCTCAACCACCTGAGACTTGTCCTCATTTTAATCTACGGACCTCCCTCGTGTGAGATGCGATACTTTGAGCCTGTGATGTCTTGCATTAAGGACAACATTAGAGGAGTTTAGAGCCCCTACCAACGCTCATTATGTTCGGGGACTATAATTTCCCCTCTATGTATTGGACTACATGAGCAATGCACGGGGGCTCCACTGAGTCCGGATTTCAAGCTGCTTCCCTTCTCTCTATTATGGAAAACTTCGCGATAGAACAACATGTGACAGTCCCGACTAGGCTCGGTAACATACTAGGCCTGGTCATTACTAATAAAAGTGAACTAGAAAGAGGGATTCTGGACGAAGATATCACTCTATCAGACCACAGGCTACTCCTCATCCCAGTAGACCTTGGACATGCACACCTTGGATCTCAAAGCCAAAACAAGAGGGGCCTTAGCTCCTTAGCTCCTTACCTCAAGTTTACCATTCTTACGTCCTCTACGCTTCCTCAAACAAAAACCAATTAGTGTTAGTTTTATTTGATATCATTGTATCATTAGGAAATACCTAAAGGAAGAGTTTACCGTGATAAAAAGCCAGATATTAGCTAACTCAAGGCATTCATTTAGGAAGTAATTTAGCTAATTGGACCAGACCTCACTAGTGGCATCTTAAACAGCCCGTGAAGAATAACGGTTTCAAAACGTAACTGAAATAAAACTTGCAAGTGTCAGAATACTGTTGCTCCACAATTTTTCGAAATCTTTTAGTAATTTCAAAAGTTATAATCGATTTTTTTTAGACCTGTCACTGAAAATCACCCTTTTCATCACGATTCAATAACAGACCTCTCAAATTTTAATAACTCATATCTTTCCAAAGAAACGGAACCTCAATTACTTTACGGTACACCTTTGAACAACCATGAACTTAGCTCAGTGCTTCAATCATCTGACATTGAACCACCAAAATGTCACACTTATACACATACATCAGTGTTAATGACGTAGATTGCGTTGCTTGAAAAAAACGTGACTTTCTAGCAAACTCCTTTTATAAGGGAAAAAACAGACTGGCCGTCAAGTCGTGCACTTTGGGAGCATGGAAGTGAGTCTCCAAGTTCACAGAATGTTCTCAGCAGCGGTGGCCATCAATAAATAATTTTCGAGGTCCCGATGTGACTTAGCTTATATAAAAATCTTGAAAAAAATGTTGAGGTGAGAAATGAACGCCACCAAATAAATTCCTAAGTTTTCGAAAGGAAACTGAACAATCGAGATTGTAAAATACGGGTTCAAGAAAAAAAACATCAATGAATCAAAAGAATATTTGCCAATAGAAAATTTATGGTCATAAGAAAAAATCCCTCTTTTTCCTGATGAAATACATCCGTCAGATTTCTTATTTAATCCCGAATATATAATTCATAGAAGGAAAATAATTATTGTCATTGTCCTCGTATATTACAGTGTCATTTCTGTAAGTGTACAGACATTTCAACTTTTGTTCACTTTTTAATTCCGTATAATTTTTCAATAAAACTTCAATACAATTCGTTTGCCATATAAATTCAGTATCGCTGTATGGCGACGTATTCCCACAGACATTTTGCTACAATGTATAAACATAAAATTTATGATTTACCGCAACAAAATTCATCTCAAGTGATAATTTTGGATTTTGTTTTCATACCAATGCACACTTACTTCATTTACATAAAGTCTACAAGCATCATTACTCGATGATCCATGACGCTCTAACCAAAGCGAAAATTGTATCTCTCATAAATGTTTATTCTCAAAATACACATTTCCACACCAATTTTAGTCAAATTTCAAGTCATATGGTGGCTTCAGTCTATTTTATGCCGCCGATAATTTAATTGAAGCTGTAGAAATACACGTTTATGCTGATTTCGAATTGAATACACTTGTTACAAACGCCATCTTTATCGATGTACTATGTATTGCGCCAACATTATTTTTCAGGTGAGATGTTGAAGCTTTGCGAACATTTAGCTCGATTTCGGTCACGAATCGCACTGCGCTGAATCCAAGTTTAAAACTGAATTGCAGAAAACAGCAGCTATTGATCTCTACAGAAAAGGCATCGGAGCCCTGACGCGACAGGAGTTTACAAGCAAGAGTTGCCTCATCCTACATCGACTGGCAACAAGGGTTTCTGACTTTCAATATTCAGTCTACATCGGACGTGAGTAGCGACCCAAAAATGAACCACTCGACTCGTTGCTGGTGTCATTTCTCATTCTGTGCGCCGTAGCGCTAGTGAAGGCCTGCTGGCATCCTAGTCAGCAGGTCCCTAGTTTGATGCCAGAGGGTGGAGTTCCTCCCTTAGGAAAGGAAGGTAAAATCACGACATAACTAAACAAGGCGGCACATCAGTGTGGCTTATGACGTGGTGCCAGAACTAATTGCAAGGCTTCCAAAGTATTCTAAAATTAGACAAGGCGGTCTGCTGTACTGGCCAATCTTCACGCACGTGTAACCGAGTTGCCAGCAAAAATGACGGCGGTGCGCCGATTGGTCGAGAGGCTTCCCAGTCTAACGCCCTTGATTGAACATGTATAGTTATCTACAGTAATGTGTTATTTTGGCCGCCCAAGAATAAATATAGTAACCGAATAGTTTATAATGGACAGAAAAAGTTAGATTCGGTTAATGAAGCGGAAACTCTTGTGTGTGTCAACGAGGACGAGCTTATTTTGATCAAAATAAATTAGCGCTAAGCTCCTGGAACTCTGTTTTTATCATGGGTGATCTCGTGAAGATTCATAAAAGCTAATAATCTTGCCTTTTGTTATTGAAACAACTGTTTCATCTTTATTACGATTATTTAATTTCGGCATTTTATTGAGGCTCCATGGCGTACTGCTAGCGTGATGGCCTCGTTTCCGAGAGGACCTTGGTTCAAATCTTGGCTTAGTCGTCGAAGCATTTTCATGTAAGCAGGGAGTACTTCCCTTGGGAAAGGAAGTTGAAACCACACATTCCTCTCATCCCTCACCACGTCAATTGTTGCAAGGGATTGAAAACCCAACGATCGAACGCAATGGAATTAATATAGGTTATTCTTCTCGCATGAGAGAAGAATTGTAATATTTTCCTCGGATGGAAAGTCAAGCGTTAAAAAGGTTAATAAAATGCACCAAGTAATCGTCATTTTGATTGCACATAAAATGCTACGTTTAGTGAGGCTTGGATTTCCAATTTATAATCATGCTGGCCGCACGCACTATAAGTTCAATGAAAACATTTTGTGGAAAAAGTGAGTGCCTCAATACACTTGAAAATATTGTCTTTTCCTCCACGACTTTGAGGCGACTACAACGTCTCACAAGGTTGATACCACCGTTGTCGGTCTTAATTTTTAAAACTATAACGTGCTATTGTATATTCATCCTTTTTTAATTCCAACACGTTTTACCGTTGGGTTTTCAAAGCCTTACAACTACTGGCGTGGTGAAGGATATGAGAAATGTGTGACTTAAGCTTCCTTTTCCAAGGCAAGTACCCCGTGGTTACGTAAAATTTCGTGCCTGAGCCGGGATTCGATCCCTAACGTCCCAGCTGCGAGGCTATCACGCTAACCAGTACGCCATGGGGCCCACGTTGCTCATATTTTTAATTACCTCTGGAATACATTTTTCTCGGGTATCACTTGGATTCCTTTATTTAAAAATAAATATTTAAATTCATTTTTGAATAATACACTCATATTAGAAACAAAATTTTCAATTTTCTCACAAGTATTTGCCTTTTAAATATTGTTTAATAACTTAAATGCTTGCTAACTTTAATAAAACTGTAATAATTAAATTTAAATTCCTTCAGGGTAATTATACACTAACTCCAACTCTGACCATGAAGACACAGAAAAATTAGGGCTTAAGCTGTTATTCCAACCGTATTCTAACAACAACCTCAGTCAGAACAAAGAAAACAAACGAGCGAGATGTGCGAAGGAATTTAACTCGAACAGTAAAACAGGACTTTCCTGTTAAATAGCTGAAAGCCAAACAAAATAATTATCCATTATCACGGTTCTGAGATCGGCGGGCTAATCACTTATTTACTGACATTTTCACGCTACTTACTGTGAACAAATATACATGAACTCTAAACTTGAAGAAATGCACCATTCATCCAAACAGTCGTTAAATCTCTCGACGTAATTAATTCGTCCTTATTTTAAAGTGAAACAATATTTTGAATAGAAAGCGGTATACGGAGGAGTGATGATCAGCCCTCGGAGCGGAATGGCTCATACTAATTTACACCAACGTCGCAAGCGAGCGGTAAGTTACCCTTGGCTAGATCTCTGAGCTGAAGCGTATGTAACTGTGTACATACGGTCGGTTATTACAAGGCACTAGTAGACACGCCCCCGCCAAAAATGACGGGACAAATGATGTTAAACTTTGAAGATACCCTCTTATTTACGGTAACTCTGGCAAGAAATATTTTTATTTTCAGTATCACTGACATGAACTGCCTTATCTGACAGTCTCGCCATTAGTTTAGGAATACGGACCCCGGAATTTTTTCCTATTTTCTTTTTCTATTTTCTATTTTCGTTGAACTAGAACAGTATGTAAAATTTCCCAGCAGTGAGTTGAACTGATTGAACGGCGGCAAAAACTGTACATGAAACACTTCAACTTTTTGCCTACTGACACTAGGATGCTGTAGGAAAAAGAACTTTACTTAAAATTTATTGATACGTAGAAATATAGCGCAGATTTCCCCAAGAGGTATCATTTTTTTGGCTCATGCAAATGCTTGTTCCATTTTAGGTACCAAAATTTGGCGCTGTCTAGAAAAGTTTTTCAACGAAGAAATAAAGTCCGATACCACGATATAATACTGTCTAGTGATATTCTACGATAAAAATTTTATCCTATATCGATAAGGAAAAACGAAACAATGGAAAACAAATCCTGGCTCAGTTGCATGCGAGAAAATGTATTATATACGAAAAAAGCGTCAAACACACGAAATATTTCGACAGTAATGACAAGGTGGTGTTGAACAGCTTTCATACTATGCTATACAGTTTTGCTAATGCTACAAATCACCGTTGATTTTCCTATTTATCGTACATGTAATATCTTACCCTAGCAGTCGAATACTCTGAAATATAACATTTTGCCCCAAAATGCAAGCTCTAGTATTTTGGCCCTGAGATAATCGTGAAGAGACTCAGGGTTGCTGTAACTTCATTGTTGAATTACAAAATAACAAAAATGTATTCATTACTTCATTCATGCCTCATCATTATTTATGTAAAGTTGCAAATTCTATGCATCAATTTCATTAGTAATACATACTTTTATCTCCTTTTGACTTCAATGATTATACGATGTACTCGTACTATACATATATATAGCGATCTTAGCAGTGAGGGTAAATATCAACGTCATGTAACAAATAATTGAAGCGTAACCAAAAACATTTTGTGCGTTTTTGACCGTGAGATCACTTGTTTTTAAAAGTATTTTAGCTCGTTTCTGACCGTTTTTCCTTCATATTTCAACTTGAAATTCAGGCAAAAACGGCTAAGAGTTTTAACATGTATTAAATAAGAGCTCGATTGAAGGCAGCGGTTAACTTTTATAAAGAATAGCTTTTAAAAGAACTCGTCGTCCGAGGAATTTTTTGCAACAAATATATTTTCAAACAGGAGACACATTCTATGAAAGACTCTATTCATGTTTGTTGCCATCTTAATACGTCCTGTGAGAATAGCGGGTGGCGGGCAAAAATAAAACTAAACATCTGTATCGGCTCTAAAAAAATTTCATGCCAGGAAGACTGTGTTTTGCAGATGTGCTTGCTTGAATTTGAATTAAATCGATCCAATATTCCGAGTGCTCTGGATGCTATTTTTTCATTTACTATCCTCGACGATTTCTTAACTAGAAAATTCAGAACTTAACGCGATGTTTTCAGTTGTAAAAATTATGACTATCAATTATTCTCGTAGTCTGCTAAGCGGTTGGCATAAAATCTTGAAGCAAAGTTAAAGTAACGACGTTGAAGCCTAGAGCTACTTAAAAGTTTCTTAACTTAGATTTAGAGCCTTGTTTGTTCCGTCGCTGGAGACTTCGATTTTCGTACTCCGGCGCTCACATCAAAGGAGGCAAAATGGCCCTTTGCCAGATACAATTCTTGGAGCATCCCAAAGATGACTGCGCACTCTTTTTTTAAATTCTTATCCTGCGGCAGTTTTTGGCATGAATGTTCACTGCACTGGAATTTTAGGACTATTTTTATACTTTGTAGCGATCATTTCCGCTAAAGCAGGAACTTTTACTGGCGGGACTGCTTCTGTATCTAGCATTTATTTCCAGAGTTTTTGAGAAGTGCCGAAGAGGCCGCTTATTGCAGCACCTTAGGATTTCGACCAATAAAAATGAATTCTATCGCAGACATCTGAACAAAAAAATTTTTTGAATAGAAGAATTTAAAAATGCATCCTTCGCACACATAATGACCGCTAACGGACTGATAATTTTCTACACCTTATAGAACATCTATTTTTTAATCATTTTATTCACTCTGAAGGTTTTTGTAGATCTGTGACCTTCATGGCTTAGGTACGAAAAGTTGATGAGCGATGGCAGGTTCTACTTCTTCAGCAATTCAATCATCGGTTTTAAATGTAATTTTTTCTCGAAAGACCTAATTTCATGTTTTTCCCATGCATCCATGTTGTTTTATCATACTCTAGCAGCCTAAAATTCGTGAAAATAACTGCTGCTGTTTCTTCGGAAATCCCAAGATTTTCATCATATTTCGTGAGCTATTCGCACGTTATTACGTCCCGTTCGTAAATGCCTCAGGAAGCATCAGCACAAAATTGGTTGTCGATCGTAAGCTGTTACGTGATTGCTTTCAAAACTCGACTGTCGCTTCTGACGATAATAAATAGCTTAATCTCGGCTATTGGGTCTAAATCGCGCAATTCTGGTGCGAGTTAAAAAGTTTGCATCACGCCGAGATGAAAAGCTTCATTTAAAAAAACGCTTGGAATATTCTTTTTTCAACAAATTTAACGATTTTATTTTGGTCAGTGATTTCGTGAGCACACAAAGTCTAACTTAAAGTAAGTTCAGTGACGTACATGAACGCTGAAAAAGATGAAAACAAATAAGCTTTTCAACAACTTCCATTTGTTCGTAAAACGTGAATTGTACCCAGCAGTAAGACTCATCTAATTTTGAGGCATATAGTTCAGAATATGTGTCACTTTCTTTTTAATAGAATACTTTCTGCACTTACCTGATCCTGACTCCGTTGTTATTTGAGCGTTAGTAAAGTAAAATTATGTTTGAAGTGGGTACTACTGAAATTCTTCTACGTATTTATTGATAACAAATTTTGAAATCAATTTAACAAAATTTTGTATTGATAACAATATTCGCAAAATTGTTCTAATCGCCATATTTTTTAAATATGTGAGTGCGCTGATTTACTCGTAATGATAAAAGTTCGTTACAATCAGTGTGCTTGCATACTAATTTCAAGACAGCATTACGTTTTGATCACGTATAAAAGCCCATTTGCTGAAGTATTGGAAATGACAGTCATCGATGCACAGATAACATGAAGAAGGTTTCCGATTGGAATCTGCAGTTGCATTAGATAATTTGTGGAAGTGAGATTAGCGTGTGAGCTGCAAAATTTTGCATTTATTGATGTCAAGTGCCTCGATGGGTGGAAAGAAATTTTATCGACTTCGGAAAAGTTCTCTGCACTTCATTTGAATTATGAATGAATATTTGAGTCGTTATGCATTATGTGGATTGCTTATTTGAAACATTTGAAACATTTATTTACCATAATAATTTAATTCGAACAAAGTTTTACTATAAATGAAAAAGGACAAAAAAGTGGAATCTGAATATACGAGAGGGATTCAAAAAGTCCGTGGATAAAGTGAATAACTAAAAATTGTTCGGACGGATTTTGATGCCATTACTTCCGAACGTTCTTGTTCATGTTGGTACAAGAACGCTAACTCGTTATAACATATTCACGTATTAAACCTTTAATGCCCGCAATAACACATCGCCGCCAGTTGAAAGGTAAGATGGGCCTCTAAATGAGTCCAACTGGCTGTTGTGACCACATCAGCAGTAAACGAGGGCAGATCTTTCATTTAAATTTTGAAAAAATTGGATGAGGTCTCGAAAATTCTTCTGCAAGGAATTGTGACAGGGGATGAAACATGGCTCTACCAGTATGATTCCGAGGATAAAACTCAATCAAAGCAGTGCCTGCCCGGAGTGGAAGTGAATCAGTCAAAGCAAAAGCTAAGCGTTCAATAGGAAAAGTCATTCATGGTCAGTGTCTTCTGGGATGCCGGGGACATTTTACTAATTGACTTGTTTGAGAACAAAATGACAATTACAGTTGCTTGTTAGGGAGGCGTTTAGAGAAAATTGACCGAGAAAACGACGCCGGAAAAACGACATGGAAAACTGCCCCAGCGCTTCCTCTTCCCCCTCCCCCCCCCGAGCCTACACCCGCTCATGATGCTCGGTAAACAGGAGCTGTGTTACGTGAACTTCGATGGGAAATGATCAGACATCCACCTTACAACCTTGATTTGACTGTATCCGATTTATTTTCATTTCCAAAGTTACAACTTTTTTGAAAAACGAAAACTTTCTAGCCATACAGATCATACCTGAAATAGCTTTTCCGTACCATCCTTTTTTCGTGAACTTTTTGAACTCCCTCGTGCACCACTTTTGGGCCCAAATAAGCTACATACAAGGCTTCTAGAGCAAGCTAAATAGAAATGGTGTCCTTCAATTTACGGTACATCAATGATTATAAACTAAGAAGTTTACAGATACACGCCACCATATAAGTTGCCGTAACTGAATGAGTATCTTAAAATTACAAATTAGAGTACAAATATGGTATGAATTAGGAATCGAAGTGAAATACTACTTACGTACACATATTTGAATATACATCCATAAAATTCGACGTACATGGATGTGCGTAAAACCCTTCAATGAAGCCGGAGAAGTAGTTTAAAATTACAAATTAAGGAACAAAATGGTATGAGTTAGCAAATGAGTAAAGGACTACATACATACACATATTTGAATATATGTATCATCGTAGGTAGACGTACACAGACTTACGTATAATCCTTCAATACTACGAGAGAACGTAGACCTCAAGATTTGTGTTAAATTATTCAAATGAGGTATTTTGATGTACATTCGGAGGAACGGAATTCCGAAATTCAGTATCTACAAAAAGAATGCAATGATGGGATTTGGCGAGTGAGTTATGAGGAAGTTCTAGTTTTTACAATTCCTGTTGACCTGATCTTGGGGACAGAATGGGGCAGAAATTGTTTCATGGACATTTAGGGCGCTGCTCGCTCTACAGGTTTTGAGTAAAAATTTCCCACCGAAAATTGATAAATGTTAGGAAATTCTGAATTCTCATGCATTTAAGAAAGTCGTTAGTGTGCTCATTATAGTTCAGAGGAATAATAGCTCATATGGTTTTTGCAGAGTAGAAACTGCGTTCGTTTTGTTTTTATCGGACCCATACCATACTTTAATTCCGTATCGAAGAAACGGATGAATAAGTGTATGACGTAGTATTTTTAAGGCATCAGGTCGCCGTATAATTCTTATTTTATATTGTACAATCATCAATTTCGAAAGTTTTTTTTTACAAATAATCACTGAAAGTCAAATGCTTGTCAAGAATTATTCCTAAAAACTCGGAGTGATCAGTTTGCTTCGTTATACCTTTACCCATCGTTAAAGGAATAAAATTAAAATACGAGGTGCGTTTTACTACATCATTTATGAAAATTAGAAATAGTTGGGGTCCCAATAATGAGTGGCATCACGGGGGTCACATTCAGCGTATCTGATTTTGCATAGCCGATTGCAAAGAATTTTATACGGTTTGTGAAATAAGGGAACCACTAATGAGGAATGCCTTTTAATCCAAAGTGATTTAATTTGGATTGAAGAACCCTGCGATTTACACTATCAAATACTTTCTTGAAATCTAAAGAGACAGAGAATATAAGAAAAACCTCTTCAATATTTGAGTACAGATGTTGAAGATGGTTTAAAATGGCTTGAGTTGTTGACCTTTGAGACCGAAAGTCAAATTGTTTGTTATATATATAAGAATTTCGTTCAATATAAGAATCCAATTCATGGTGCTCTATTTTTTCGAAAATCTTACTAAAAATAGGAAGAACAGAGATTGGTCTATAGTTATTAATGAACTGCTTATCATTATTTTTAAAAATTGAAATGACTCCTGCTATTTTTAGAGTGTTCAGGAAGATTATAGTCGAAAAAGATTCATTGATCAGATCAACTTGAATGGGCGAAATTATGTCAGCTATGGATTTGAATACACTCTCAGTAAACGTTTTAATTCTATTTAACTTGTTTTTTTTAAGGTAATGGTACTGTTTATCATCTCACTATTAGATACAGGCTTGAAAAAGAAAGAATGGCTTATGTGATCATTTGAGTTTGGGTCATTTGAACGTTGTGGGCAATATTTTTCCCATGTTAAAGAAAAAATTGTTGAATGTATCTGCAATATCTTTTCAACAGTGGTAGGTAATACTATTATTCAAAATTTTCGTTATAAATTTTTTGTTTTCTTTATTTGATCTGTACATTGTGAATTCAACAGATTGTACATTTTTTTACTGCCACTCTTTAGTTGATAGAGCTTTTGATTAAGTAATTTTTTTTTATAATTTGACTGGTTACTTAATTTCTGAATCTATTGTATAATTCAAGAGATATTTTTCCTTCGTGCATTAGTATGAGATATGCTTGGCGCTTGTTGATATTGGATTTTATATCTTGAAGGATCCAAGGCTTCTGCTTATCCTTTAGTGTGACTGTAAGAGTTACAATTGGGTAACATTTATTATATGCATCATTTATGAGGTCTGTCAGCGTCACCATAGCAATATCAATATCAGTTTCATTTGCGACGGGGATTAAGTCTGCATGTTTTATTTTGTCATAAACGTTGATGGAGTTGTAGAGTTAATTTCAAGGTATGAACAAGTTTCGATTAGTTTTTGGTCGTTTGTTATAGAAATATATTTTTTGATAGAAATATCGGAAAGCGGTCGGATACATCTGAAGTTAATACTCCTGTCAAAATATTAGTTTGTACACTTGCGAAAAATTTATCTATTATTGTAATCGATTCAAGAGTTACCCCAGTTGGTTTAGAAATTACAAGGTGTTTCAGAATTAGGCCAACAAGTTTTGTATTTTAAATAAAACATTCAAAATCAAGTTTGGTTATAAAAATCTGGTTTCATTTTGAATGCAGTAATATAATCTTTATATATCAGGTGTCTAAAGTTTAATTAATACTTTATATAATGGCTGAGGGTCGAAATATCATTATTAGGCTCCTTAATGAGATAGCTGAAGGCACGCTTCCAAACTTGGTGTACACTAATGAGAAAATAATTGACATCCAGCAAGTTGTGAACCATTAGAACGACCGAGTATGGGGTTCCTCAACTTCAGTTGATATTAGGATTGTTGCGAGAGGTCTAAATGTACAGTTTTCCATGGTTTGAGCAGCTAGGACAGCCACAAGAAGATCTCGGCTTGTTTTTGTGCCCTTTGGGGTCAAGTTGAACTCAGAACGGTACATTTCCCTTATTTTTGAATCATAATTATTATCATGACCTACAGAACACTTTCAGGGTTAACCATTGAGTCTCCAATAGGATTAAGCTCCATCACATGGCTCCAAAGTTACCCAAACCTATATTCAGTGGAACATTCCATCTTTCATAAGCAAAAATATATGGCCAGCAAGGAGCCCAGACCTCGATCCCGTAGACTTTTCTCTATTTGGTCCATTTTGGACACAGGAGCCTCAGCTACTCCTCACATTTCTCTGGAGTCCCTCGAAGCAAAACTGAAGAAGAACTATGAAGCAATTCCTAAAAAACAGATGCATTTGTACCTAGACTTAAAGCTGTAGTTCGTAATAAGGGCTGACATAGAAAATAAAACCTACACTGTGCCATTTAATTTTTATTTACCTCTGAGTTTACACTTCTCAAATCGAAATTGTGCGTTTAAATTTCATAAATCTACCTAAAAGGTCCTTGCCTTAATTCTGAAACACCCTGTACAGATAAAATGACTCTAACTGAACAAGATTTGAGAAGTTCAGAGTTAAGTCACAGTTTTCAAAATGCAGTACATCATGGTTAAAATCTCCACGTAATATGATATCATATTAAGATTTATTTAGGGATTCAAGAATTCGTTTCAGTATACTGTGAAATACAGTTGAATTACGAGAGGGAGGTCAGTAGGTTATTCCTATAAGTAAACGTTTTTTACTCTTCTTTATTTCATTGAAGATGGTGACTATGAAAATTATATTTATTGTGACTTCCGGAATAATTTTCGTTTCTTTAATTTCTCAGTGACAAAAACACTCACCCCACCACCGCGTTTCCCATTAGTTCGTTTAGAGTGGTACGAGAAGAAATTATTTATGTTTGCCATATCTTTTGACTTTGCTTCAAGCCAACTTTTGGTGAAGCACAATGTATGGAAGACCTAATTTAACTCTGCAATATTCCAGTTTATTTCACCTAGCTTAGGAAAGAGTGATCTACAGTTCTAACAAAAAATAGATAAGTCTTTATGACATTTTTTTGAGAAGGTCTTAAATTTATCAATGTAAAGATACTGACCGGAGGATGTATCATTTGAATCAGGGTACAGTGATTTCATATGATTAAAATCGGGGTCAATATTAGGAAATATTTCATACCTACCGCCATGTGAATTGAATGACGTATTTTAGGAGTAATAGGCTATAGAAAGTGCATAAACTACATAAAAGGCTTACTTAAAAAGACATAAATTACAGACCAAGCCTTCTTTGTTGCTGTGAAGGTGTTAGAAGTTGTCTGGCTCGGGGCAGAGCATCGCGCGGCTCTGATTCTCATTGAGCTCATCTCAGGTATCAAAATTTCCCTTGCCTACTCCTTGTCTCCGGTGTTTGAAGGCATTGAATCTATATCTTAAGTTAGTTAGCTCAAGGCTTTCAATTGTGAAATCCTTCACTATGTCTCCAATGATATGAGAGGTGTTTTGATAAGTTAGAGCATTTCAGTAAAGGATAATGAAGATACTGCTTTGTACTGTGTAGGAAGGAAGTTCTGTTCGGATACCGTGTCAACTTTCTTTTTCTTATTGGTTCTTCGGTTTACCAGCGTGAAATCTTAATCCTTGCTGACTTTTGACTTTTATTCTTCTTTCGTCTCAGATTCCTTGGACTCATCTGTATGGCAAAAAGTCGCCTTAGTTGTTTCTGAACTAGAACTTTTTTATAGGATGGCTCAGAAAAAATTTCTGTGTTTACCTCAGAGATATTTGCCCTCTTCTCTGATTCTATTTCATTGTCGAATTAGAGCTATTTTTCGCTTTAGAGATGACTTTTTTTCCAGTGGGGAGTTAGAGACTGCAGTAGATCTTGTAGTTTTGGATAACTTTAGTGGCCGATGTTTCCTTTCTGGAGCCTCATTTTTATCATGAGCTTAAGCATATCTTACTGAGTTTCCGGTAACAGCTCGTGCTTATGTGGAAAATTGCTTAGATAGGTCTTTAGTTGAATTTTTANAGCTCGTGCTTATGTGGAAAATTGCTTAGATAGGTCTTTAGATAAATTTTTATCTCTTCGCTGAGTGCTCCTATGTGAGAGTTGAGTTGTTTCTTCAGTTCATTTACAATATTAGTTTTTATTTTGCTTTCTATTTCACTGATCATTGATTTTAGGATGTTCTCAATATCACTTGCATCGATACAATTAATTACATTTTCGTTTCTGATGAATATCGGCACTTTACTCTGATCGAACGTTTGTAAAAAATTGCACAATCGTTCAACTCCAGTGTGCGATTTTTTACGTTAATGTGAAAAAATCATTTTTTCCCTTCATCACTTTCATTATAAGCCATATAAGCAAATTCTTCAGAGATATTTATGTTTTTTTGTTTTTCATGTTGTTTTGATAATAGACACTATGTCTTGATATTGTCTAACGATAAATCCCTTTTCAGGCAGACGTCAATGAGTTCTGAGAGGACAGCATTCACAACGCATTTCCTTGTGTCTTGGTTATCACTGGCGTTACGCGTATTATTTCCAGGTACAGTTGACATCGTTAGACAAGATGGCTTCACAGCAGAACACGAGGCACGCGTGTTATTTGGGTGGCTTCCAGTCACGGACTGTAAAAATTTTTACTTCATGTTCCCTTTTTTTGTCAAGTTCAGATGCCGTAGAGTTTTTCTCGTGATAATACGAATCAATTGTCATGAATAGATTCAAGAATTGTTGAGAGTCGTATGAGTCGACCAATTTTATGAATCATTATTGGACGGTGAACCTTGAAATTTTTATTTAATTATAAATGAAGCTCAACAATGCGCACTACTCGATTTCGGTAGAGAGTTAGGTCGATGTGCTTATGTATATTTGCGCATCATCACGGAACGGGAAGTGTAGTCAGCGTAGTTCATCTTTGAACTAATATTTAGTGTAATTGTTACTTATATCTCTAGGTGCATCAACTAGTGCAGTTTATTTCATTTAGTTTAGATAAGAGTGGTCTACAGTTTTAACAAAGAATAGATAAGATTATTATCACATTTAGTTGTGATAATGACTTTTTCTAAGCGAGACCAACTAACACGAGATCGTACAAATTTTACTTAAGCGAAATTACCGATGAAATTAAAGTACAGGTCCCCCATGCACGCTGATATTACGCAGCTTTGCTAGCGATAACTCATGGATGCAGAAATGTTTTACGGTAGCGCTTACCTGACTTATGAAAATATAAATCATTTAAACGTTTTGCAAATTATGTTGAACTAAAATTAGTCGTCAGTGTAATTGGAATTGACAATCAAGACCTTACTGGTGAAGGAGATCAATATTTAATGGTGTTTCTATCTCGTGCAATCCAGCTCTCACAAGTATATACCTAAAAAGTTCAGCCCTTGGGACGAATTTAAGTCTAGACATACGTAGTTGAAGTCATGGATCAACTAAGATTGAATTAAGCCAAGCATATACAAGTAAATACTACAGTAAACTCATTTAATAAATTTTACATTTCGTTTTTATGAAAATATCATACCAGAACTTGCTATTTGAAAGAAGATCGATAATGGACTTGTGGGAGAGCCTCTCGAGATCCATCGATCTTGGAGCTGAGGAGGTGGGCGTAGGTCGCGCTGTGGTCCCAGGCGCTAGCGTCTGGCGCTCTGATACACTTCACGTGTGGGCATGAAATACGTACACACCTGTGATAAATGCGCACAGATGGATAGAGTGTGGACGTGATTGCAAAGTGTGGATATATTGGTAAAATGTAGACGTATTTACACATTTACGTACAGTAAATGTACAAGATGAACGTACGGCTTGCGTCGAAGAACAGCGTCTCCATAAAGACTTTTGTAAAGCTTTTGAGCCAACTTGAGAAAAATACTCGATTTTTATCGTTTTTTCTTGCCTGATGCTTTGCTCTTCAGGTAAACTTCCATCCCTACCCAGTACAACGCATACTGAGTGTTACGCACAGGTCCTCATCATCATAAAATCTCAAATTCAGTGTGCTATCATCCTCTTGATACAAATTAAAATAGGAGTTTGAGGCTTTACGAACTGGTGTAGTAGTTACATAGTAGTTTGCATAGAAAATATTTGATATTTGCGGAATAATATATCCGAAGTTATTGGCAACCCGTAACACACGGTATGGGGATAAAGATTGATGTTTTAACGAATGTCATTATTATTTTGGAGAGCTGCGTTATGTACTAAGTTCAAAAAATTTCACTGTGGTTTTGAGCCCCATTCAATGATGTTTCTTAAATATTTCGAACCAAATGATTTCTAAAATTATATGCCGTACATGAATCTAAACATATTGAAGCATAATGTAGATTTCACACAATTAAGACAAAATTAAGTAAAATGGATATAAAGATATGTACGTTCGAATTCCCTCAGATGGTGCCGTAGCTTTTAAACTGGAATGGAACATATAAATAATTGAAATGTTCATCACTTCAAGGAAACCGAATTCTAAGGTTTTTGAAGAGAGTATCTCATATCAGACATGAATGCGTCTACAAAGCTGTCATCATCATTTCTAAAGCTGATTGAACAGTGACAGCTTCGCTAATCGAATTTCACTCAGCTTGCTTCATCATGCCAAATTTTGAAGAAACGGCGGCTTTTTGTACCCCAATATGAAATTGTGTCTCTCAGCTAACACAAATTGGCCGGGTGGCGTACTTCTAATCTGATAGAAACGCCGGCCTAAAGTAGATTACCTGCCGCACGATCGAGTTTCCTTGATAGTGCCGAATGATTGGCTCGCAAATTGCACTCGTCTCATATGGACGCAAAAACCAAGAGTTTCTAGTGCCGGCTGTTGTGACACATGCGTTGGAATTGCTAAAATATGGAATTTTGAATCGATCGGGACGTAAATGGATTTTGACGCTTCCTTAATTTTTTCGAGTTCAACTCGGCAGGAAGGAAAAAGCGACTTTCGAGGGCTTCAAATGAACTTTATAGACTAACCATGATGATAAATACAACTTTTAACGATGTCCAGCTTGTTAGCGAAGTCAACAGAATCAGCCGAGCCAAAAGCCAAGTTCAAACTTGGCCATAGAATACAGTTGAAATATTTTTGAAATAAATGGAGAGATTGTCACACTAAGTTTGACAAAAAATGCATTCCAAACCAATGTTTAACTTGATAGTACGTCAAAAATGGTTTCACTATTTGGTATTATTAAGAAATTTTGCTCAGAAATCATAACAGTAATACTTTAAAAAATAATGTAAGCAAAATGGCCGTACTCCTACGACTGGCACATTGATTTTTCATGGCTGCTGATACTTAAATTCCTAGAAACATTCAAAATTATATCAACTTTATGGTCGCTATCAAAAGCCAAAAAATATATTTCATGTGTCAATATCTCTTTTTTACTTTATTCAAGAAAGGCTCTACAAGAAACTGTGTGCGTTATTCGTGTACATATCATATGAATAAAAAAGACCGAGTAGCTTCAGGGGTTTGGGTCGCTTAAATACTTGACAATTCCGTACATCTTTTCATTCGTTGCCCTACACATATCGTGCATACCAAAACCAACTACGTGAAGACAAAGAATACTCATTATTATCAACTCCTGGTAAAGCTTTGCTTCATTTTGAATGCATTTTACTTCCATTTGAAACCTGTACAGCTTTCTTCCGCCTGCATCACATCCTGAATTTTGGAGAGTTTTACCTGCACGTACCACCTCCTTTCCTAAATTGAAATTTGCATTGCCTCTCTCAGCAGTCCATCATTAAATTCAGACAATTTTCATTCTATAGTTTTCATTCTTAATTTCAAAATTGAATCGTCCATCTCAGAAACGAACTGCAAAGTTAAAACGTCTACCATGACACAAGTATCACGATCTCAGTGGTGGCTATGGTGATGACGGTGCCAATATCTACACACAAGTGATTGACAGAAAATAATGATGCTCCTTTTAAATCCGCGTTCATTGTGTCAATTAATTTCTTCTAATGAACACACGTTTAGAACACGGAGAAAACGTAAAATTTGCTTTGTAGTGTTTCACTATCATGTCGATAACCAGCAGTTTTCATGAAGGTGCTTAGTTCTAAGCCAGCTTCAACTTTGAAGTGAACATGGGCTGTAGTTGGAAAAAGCATTCTTTCGGCACGAAAAAGGTTCAGTTTTAACTTTTGTGTCATAAATGTCTCTAATTATATCAATGAGAATTTCATTCGTTGTACATTTTTTCACTACCTCCCAGAAATACGGAGAGAAACATGATCCCGCTAGCGCTGTTGAGGAAATTTTCGATTCTCTCGTTTAGATCCCAGTGCCATTTACGCGCAATTAAATGTACTGCCTCAAGCGAACGATTAGTTCAATTATCAAATAAATAAGTTTCGATGTCCAACGCCTTTTCATTTTTTCACGTCAGAGATCGCTATACTAGGATAGACAACATTTTCTCATGGAAATTATATTAAATTCTGTCTCAATTGAAAGCGACGTTGAAAAACAAGATGTCCTCAGACCTTGAGGCAGCTTATCTCTGCCAGGAATACTGTCAAAACAACCTAGGGCTCCTTTAAACAACAGCGCCGACGCTTAGAACATGATATGAAAATCGATAATCTATCCTTGCTCAGAGTGAGCCCAAAATTTTGTTCCCGATAAACCAATAGATTTATAGGAACATTTAATAGAAGCCCGGGAGCGACCTACCTACCAATGGTGTTTATCAGAAAAACAGACAAGGAAATTTTTCTGAAACAATTCTGAACTTATAATAAAACACGGTCAAGGACCTGCTAAATCCAGAAGTAGGCCTAGTTTGTTGATTTCACTGAAAAACATTAACCCGAGCCGATAAATCTCACGGAAGCTCCAAGCTTGAAGATATCTTGAACTAGAATGATTTTGCAAGGACATTTTTAACTCTCTGAATTCACTAATAACGTTTGCAATCTATTTCGTGGTAAAATAATTCTTTTCTGTTTCGTTTGATAATATTTTTTGTCATGCAAAATTAATTCATTTCATGCATGACCAAAATAAAACGATAACTTCCAGATTAAAAACAAAATTGGTTGCATATCTTGGTACATAGGACTGGGCATGGCAAAACTTTTACTAAATATGACTTCGAGCGACAACCACTCAACTGTCGAAATTAACGCATATCAAAAGTTTTCTAACTGAATACGGTGATGAGAAAAGCATTACTCACATTTGCAAGATACGAATGAAATGAGTAGCTCATTTTTGTAGTATTCACTGGTGAGGTATCATGATTTGAAGTATGATCCTAGAGCGAACTGTGTAAATAGCATCGTGAAATTTTACTTGAGCTTAACCTTCTAAGAAATTTTATCACTTCTCGTTTTTTGCTGCTACTGGTTCTCAAAAAGAAAGTGCTGGTAAGTTGCCCAAAGTTCCACCAAATTGTTTTGTCACAGCCTAAGCTCACTCATGAAGGTGCGTCAGTCACTGATGTCAGACGCTGATCCATCATAAACGCCGTTTCAATACCTTCATGTCGCTGAGAAACCTTCATCGGCAGGGAGATTGAAATCCTAAGAATAAATAATATACTTTGAGCAGTGCAATTAAATTTTCAGTTGGAGAGAACACGTGTGTATTTATTGTTCGTACAATTCTATTGCATACAATTATTCTGAAGATATTTTAAAGTTGTGGTAGTATCCGCGTTTGCAGAAATATGTTAAACTAGGTCTAAATTATCTCACCAGTCTGAAATATTACCTTTCAGTT
>VOMN01021688.1:0-30488 GCA_014899125.1 Orchestia grillus
TAATACCGAGTCTCTTGTAACCTGTAGTAAAGATTCAGAACATCTGGAGGGCCGTACCCGTTGGGCCAGTTTATCATTATATAATTCATTAAGGAATGAAACTTCAAAGCAAAAAGAGGGTTCGCTGTTCTTCTAATTCATTCTTTCGTTTCATGGACCAGGGGGGACTTTCGTGGTAGTTTAGATTTCGTCATTAGTTTCATTAAGAATGAATAATGTAGAGGCTCTTTGTAATCAATAATTCATCTATAATCATTGTCTTCTTTTTACCAGATAAGGTATTAATGCCATCAAGTGTGCATTAAAATGTACGCTATGTATTAATAGGTTAGCTAATGTTAAAACTGCGAATGATAATTTTTACTGCCCTGGCCGATCGTCCAACTATGAGAAGTCATATCGGAGGCTGAAGCTAAGTGATACCACACTACACATCGAATTTTGTGATGCTGATAAGCGAATTATAGAAAAAGGTTGATTTGCTAAATTAATTTACCTATTGGTTACTTCAGTGCCATCGCTCCCACAGATATTTTTCTTTTTAGTCTCACCTGTATGCGCTGTCTGAGGTGCCTAATGAATGCTCCAACCAATGGCGGTGTTGCCAATGTAATAGAAATTTCTTTGAATTTTCGAGTATTCTGCTACACGGTAATGTTCATCATTCCTTTATTTTGCTTAAATATAAATTACTGGTACACATAGGAACTCCAAACTGGAAACATTGACAGTACTGAAGCAAATTTTGCAGATCCAGAGACGGTCAAGAAGAATTCTTTTAGGCTACCCGCGAGAATTTCATTAAACTAGTCGGCAACCGTGCAATAGCTCTCGAAGCTCAGTGCCTGTTTGAGGTTGGTGGGGATGGGTGCCACTCTGTTATGTTTGTACACTGATTTTGTCGCGTTCATCATCATAGTTCAGAATTCGAGGTTTCAGTAAACTTTGGTTTTTAATAGAGGGAAGAAAAGAGGTACGCTAAAAGTACCTTCGCTTCGTGTGATAAATTTAAGAACGTTGAGACCACCAGCATCATTCGCCATCTCGATTTACGGTCTTAGTGTTTCTCTTGACAGTGAAAACGTTAATTATTTAGTTTTTATCCTGTCACGAAACGTACCTGAATCATTTGCCATATTATAATCCCAGCATTGTTATTGAAATATTATCTTTCTTCTAAGACATAGTACGCTTAAATGCTCGCTGACATTTCGAAATCCTTCGGCTGTTTTTGGTGGGTTCAGAACTGATATTTCGTCACATGGGGGAATTTGTACGACGGACGAAATGTAATCGAGACTCTAATTGACGGAAATTAAATTGATTTTTGTGCGTGTGAGTGTGTGGTGTTATTCATTCATACCGCGGGGGTGCCAATTATATGGATACGTAGTTCCATATACTTTACGCTATTACAATACAGCTTAAAAGTATTCATATGGTACAAAATATAATTATAATGAAAAACTTCAATTTGCCGTAGTCCCTTCGTTCATTTTAGAGCTCGTGTTGAAAGTTCCTTCTTTCGTTTCAACGCCTCTGTTGAAAGACAACATTGACTTGAAAAACTGTGGCTCAGTTTTGTGTGAACGTTCTCCCTTTCCGACTAGTCCACCAGTGTGTCACTAGTCCACCGGTGTATCACTAGTCCTCCAGTGTGTCACTAGTCCACCGGTGTATCACTAGTCCTCCAGTGTGTTACTAGTCCACCGGTGTATCACTAGTCCTCCAGTGCATCACTAGTCCTCCAGTGTATCACTATTCCTCCAGTGCATCACTAGTCCACCAGTGTATCGGTGTACGCCAAGTAACCTGTGTTTCAACATGAAATGTACGGCAGGTAGTGTTTTTTCCATGGGAACTGATCGCCCTGCTAACGAAGTGTTCTGTGAGTCCTCTAACGCTGGCTTAACTCGAAACCTCGATGCCACACGTTCGTGCAATCGTGCCTCGTGAAAAAATGGTTTTTGTTTGAAATATAAGTATATTAGTTTGTCCGGGATGTTCTGAGCGATTTTATAATAAGTTCCTATCGCGTCGTCTATGAAACACATATTGCGTCCAATTAGATTACAAAAAAAGTAAACATTTCGAATTGAAGTATTATTCGTTCATGACTAAATTTCGTTAACCCTTCATTTCGGAAACCCTTTATTGACTATCAAATGGATAGCTAAAATTTCAAATTCGAGCAGCAATGTTTTTTTAGAGAAGGTGAACGTGTCGCAATGACGAGCAAATTTTTTGTGTGTGTTTGGTGATGATGCCTCGAGTGAATTAACTAATCGAAAAAAGTTTGCGAACTCAAGTTTCGAATATGATTACCGACGTCGCATGGATGGTCATTCCAAATTAATGATGTTCTGAATTTGAAATACATGGAAGACCAATTATCACAAGAGAACAAGCATGAAACGCTCGGAGCTTTCCGGACAGCCTCACGTGTTCACAGGTGGTGTGCATGGGTGGTGGAGCTTCACCATCGAGTCGTGAAAAAATAAGGTTGTGCGGAAAGTTCTGAGCGTGGTTTTACTCGCAAAAAAAACTGCTTTCGGGGACGTTTAAATCTTCTAGAAGTTCTTTCATGGTGATAATTGCCTTTCTTCGATTTGCTCTTCTGAATATCATCCCGCTGAAATGTGTTAGTGTGTGTGTGTGCGTGTCGTCGTGTCGCCGAGATTGACCTCGACAGTTCGTTTGATCTAGTCGCTCGTTAACTCAGCTATGTGCATTTCTATCTGAAACATCCTTTCTTAATGCTCATAAATAGGAAGCTACTCAGTTTGGAATGAAAATTCCTTTAAGCTAGGGCAGTTAATGGGGAAGTCGAATTCATTCTATTTTGCGACAACTGTTGCTTATTCATACACTGTATAGCGTAGTCCATGTTTCAATATTTTTTATTTATCATTCAAGAGATTGAAGGACTTATTTTAATTTGAACGTTCCTAAATTTTGATCTAAATCATTCTGTTTGCACACAGCGATGATTTGTCAAGGGGCATCCGCGATTTCAGCGCTGTCTCGGTTTCCGTCACTTCTAATGTACGCGCGTTACGAGCCTGCATTTAAAGTTAAATTCAATGTCATTGTTGTCCACTAATCACACAAATATTATTTATTTCATTGATCGAGTAGGATCTGGTTCAATTGATCTTAAACAGAGATTTCGCAGGATTTCATGTCTAACGCGAGCAACTCTACTTAAGAACTATTAATTTTTCCAGACATAGAGCAGGTTGGAATGTACATAATGCTCACGGGGAACGAAAATTAGGGTGAATTTCAGCGCCTGGATTCAGTGAAACACAACTGTGCAACCAAGTGGGAAGTGCTAAATCGATCTAAGGTGACAACTGAACCTAATGATCGGGCGCCCAATGACGAACTTGCCTAATGATCTGTCACCCTAGTGATAAATTAGCCAAGTGATCATTTAACTCAATGATTAGTTAGTTTCATGATCAACTAGCTTTGTGGTCAATTAGCTTCATGATCAGATTGTGAAATGATTAATAGGCGGAATGATGAGTTGGCCACTTGTAACCAAGTCCCGCTGACTTGAGAAATCGAGCTGTACAGATGTCGGCTCATTGTTTCCAATTAAGCGCTACTACGGCAGTAGCTGCAGTGTGTATCTTGAATTATGTCATCAAAACTGAATTGAAAAATATATTTCTGACGTTTGTACAAACTGCACACGTGCGAGGCTGAGTCCAACCCTACGGATGAGGAGGACTTCGGCTGCCAAATTTGGTGTTGGATTTTCTGGTGTTGTTGAGCCCGGCCTTTACGCCCTATGGTGAGTAAGAAATGTGTTCTGAATTCTGTCCAGGTCTCATGTGCTTCTTCCAGGAGCTACTCTACACTTCTGTGTGTATTGGTAGCGATCTAAATGACTCTTGCTACATTTCTGTGTTTATTGGTAGCGATCTAAATGACTTTCATGCTACATTTCTGTGTTTATTGGTGGCCATCTAAATGACTTTCACGCTACATTTCTGTGTTTATTGGTAGCCATCTAAATGACTTTCACGCTACATTTCTGTGTTTATTGGTAGCGATCTAAATGACTCATGCTACATTTCTGTGTTTATTGGTAGCAATTTATTTTACGTTGATGCTTCATTTTGTGTTTATTATTTGTAATTTATATTGTTTTTATGCTTCGTTTGGGGAAAAAACGACATCATATTAGCAGGTGCAAACGTGCCTTAGTTAGCCGTAAGTGGAAGAAAAATGTATATGTGCGTGGTTAACGAGAATAATGATGTGTTAACGTACGAGTCTGTTTCTAAATTTTCGAGTTGATCTGTTGCTGAAAGTAATGTTGCAGTTTGCAATGTCCTTAAGCCTAGACAACTCTTACTATGATAGCCAGTGTGGAGAAGTTCTTGTTTGTGGATGAAACTCTTATCGAGAGCTCGATTGGTGACAATGTTTTTGTTAGTGTTTTGGTTCACTATCTGTTGCTAAACGTCCTCATGGCTTCAGTATTGCCAGTCATTCCCAGATCTCGAAATTCTTTCCCACCGTGTTGGTACACCCACTTCTCTATCCGTTCATCAGTACTGTTCTTGAGAATATCTCAGGGGCCAAACATTGCAGGACAACACCGATGAATTAACGACCTTACACCTTAATTGATGAAGTTATTATTTGATGATACAAAACCCTAAAGTATTCTAGTTCAAACTCACGACCCAAAAGCATTTCTCGTTCAAATGCACCACGTGGAAAGATTTCTTGTTCAAACGTACAACACAGAAGCATTTCTCGTTCACAATCGCACAGCCCAGAAGCATTTCTCGTTCAAACGTACAAAACAGAAGCATTTCTCGTTCACATGGCGTACTGCTAGCGTGATGGCCTCGTAACCGAGAGGACCCTGGTTCAAATCTCGCCTCTGTCGTCGAGGCATTGTCGCATAAGCAGGGAGTAATTTCCTTGGAAAAGGACGTTTAAACCTTGCATTCCCCACATCCCCCACCACGCCAGTAGTTGTAAGGTATTGAAAACCCAACTGTAAAACGTGTTGTAATTAATAAAGGTTTGCAAACGCACCGCCCAGAAGCATTCCTCGTTCTCACGCACCCCCGGCGTGGCCTGACCAAGCACGTGGTGCAAGAATTTCTAACCTGATGCCTGGGGTCCAGGCCTTGAAGGGGACGGGGAAAATGCCCGAGTTGCAGCGGCATTTCCTGCTGCAACGCGCCGAGCGACCACCCTCTCCCTGCGTGTGTCCGTCGTGTGTACAGCAGAAACTTCAGTCGATAACTTCGAACTATTTCACAGAATTCATTACTTCGAGCTTTACATCAGTTAAAAATTACGCTCATCAGCCGTACTTTTTCCCATTTTTAGCAACGATAGATCGATACAAATTTAGTTATTGTTGAAATAAGCATGCAAACAATATTTTCAGCCCCCAGTTTCTTTTTCCTTTTTCTATGGTATTTTGTAAGATAAAAAAATGTGTTGTAAGACGACAACCTTGTTTTATGTCGACGCAATGGCAGGGTAACTCAACGTTCTTGCATTTCTGTACATTATGTCGAATTCAGATTTTTTCCAGCATGCGATTTTGCCGTCATTTTAAAGACTTGGTGTGAGTACTGAAAGTGACCATGAAAGTCATTGCGCTGTACACATCTATAAGCACCGGAATTTCATCCGTTGTGTAAGTAGAGAAGCGTATTTTTTTAAATACGCATAGAGGTAGCATACATTTAGTTACACAACTTCCATAACCTCTAGTAGCGTCTAATATCATGCTTATCCTTTTTTGAAGGAGCTGCAGAATCTAACTTAACAAAAACTGTCATTTATTCTTGAGATATGCTCAAGAATTTCGAAGTTCTTTTATAATATGGGAACAAGAATTTCAAAATATTTATATCCACTTTGACCTATGACTTAAAAGCATTAGAAAACATTTTTATTCACAAGCACAGACCCCCTAAACGACAGCATCTGTTCAACCCGACTCGGAATATTTACTTGGTTTCCAAAATATTTGCATTCTATCGTGAGCTTTTTTTTTAAATTTTTTCTATGTGTTGTATTTTAAGAATATTGCATTACCCTTGTGTGTGAATGTGTGTGTTGTATATTCTTATTTTTCTGTTCTTAGATATTTATGATGAGTGTAGCTATTATTCGAAAGTTTTTTTAGTAAAGAATTTTATTGGTACTCGATGTTGCCGCCTATCTTTATAATCTGGTTTATTTTAAGACTAAGATCTCCCGTTCCTAGGTCAATTAGACAAATTTTATTTGAACAGTAGTCCTGTAGTGCGGTGTGCAGTGCACTTTAACTAACAGAAACCCCGTAGGAACCCCGGTAGTCCATTGTTATTTACAAAACTACTCACTTGAAATGTACAAATTTTGTATGCAAAATTTAAAGAATGTGAGTTTCCGTTACAAGACAGCCGATGGGCCTCCTGTAAACCTGATTGTCAAACTTCGTGTTGCATCTTCTTACAACTTCTTACAAATTACATGTAAGTGTGCCTAATTCCTCTGACGAATATTGGTTCCGTCGATGAACAAACTGAAATTATTCTTATTACCGAAATTTTTACAATCTTTTCAGCACCTTGAATTAAGTAAAATTTTATTTCATAGTTTAGTGATATTAAATTACCTAATCATGATTTATAATTATTTGTATGGTGTCACCTATCCGAAAACGATTGCTCAGTTTCTAACGGAAAACAGCTAATTCACGTGGGGCAACATTCACGTCAGTCGAGTGTGGGAAAAGTATTGAAATATTGAACGACAAATTGATGTGTGCCTTCAGGATAGCGTTGAGGAAATCAATTTATGGAGCGGAAACTCGTTGAACTGCAGGGAAAACATTAGACTATAACCTGCGAAGTGTCGCGCCTTGGACCTGTAGGCACGATTTGTAGTTCGTTGTTCGTATAATGCTCTGTACGAGTAAGATCATACATGTGTCTACAGGAGATTGTAGACACATGTATGATCTTATGTCCACAACGTATGTATATATATATGCATGCATGTATATATGTATGTAGATATCTATGTATGTAGATATCTATATATGTATGTTTGTTGGTTATAAACTACGGCTTGCAGATCAATTTTGTGAGAATTTAAGCTCTTTCGAGCACTTCTGTTTGGTTCAAATTCTCAGCTTTGTTTCATGAATGGCTGATTTTATAGCATAGTTTATTACTGGAGGTCTCAAAGCATTTGCTGCTTGTGAATTTATTATATTCATTCGTTGATTCATTGTGTGTTAAAAGAACGTGAAGTCCTAGAACAAGCATCAAATGGCTCAGAAAATATTTGTATCTTAAAAAACTTATAGAGCGTGTTATGACAAACAAATATTGAGGAACGATAATTAGATAGAGCGGTTATTTCTGGAACCATTTTAGCGCTCTATGCCGAATGGTATTGTAATACGTGTTGGTTTTCTTAACAGTGAAAATAAGAATAATCCATCGCAAAACAAAAAAGCTTTAAACTTAAACTTGTTGAAACAATTCGAAGCCAAATGTTCCGCCTTGACATGACCTGCGGACGCGTTCAGGTGCAGGGTGCGACACCTGAGACCTGTGTACCAGGTGCACCACACACGCCGGTGCCTCTCCTAAGTGAAGAGATTTATTATGGTTTACCAGTCGGCTGCATGCCTTCGCTTACGCCATTCGAAGACGCCTGGCAGATTCCCGGCTACACCGCAGCCCCTTCCTCCACCAAAATTCAATTATGAGTCGACTAAGACCAACCTTGTTTTGAATATTTGTCAAGGTGTTCGAAAAATAATGGCCGATTTCTGACAAAATCTTTTTAATCATCAAATTAGTGACATTTGATGTTCAAATTAGTCAAAATATGAATCATGAGCAGCCATGCATATTTATATTACCATCTATCAAGAAGATCATTTATGCCACGTCGACAAAAATCTTGTGACTTGTAAGCGAAAAAATCCGTGAAGGCAGATTCGGCCTCTTTTTTTGTTCTAGTAGTTTTGCTGCTCTAAAAGTTATCCAAATGCTTGGAAAAATGGCAATCCGTAGGATAAAGATCGGGAGAATAAAGGAGATGTGGTAAAGCTCCATATCCCAAGTCTGTGAGCTTCTGTAAAGTCATTCTTGCTCTTTGATGTTCATGGAGTTTGAGTTCATTGAAAGCTCTTTAAGTTCACATTTGTCGAGCTTTTTGAGTTTGCCATTACGCTTCAGATGCTCCGACACAGTTGAAATCCTGACACCAAAGTCGCTGTGACCTCTGTGACACTTTGTCGTGAGTTTTACTCGACAATCGATCTCAAATCTTTATTTTGAAGAATGGGTGGCCGTCCCTTACCGTCTTAATTTTTGAGGCTCTCATCTCCGCCGCGAAACTTTCGAAACCATCTTCGGACTCTTATTTCTTGTTCTGGGGGTTTATCGTGCTGGTTAAGTCAGTTCAATATTTTTCTTCAAATATCGCGAAGAAGGTGGATTTGACTGATCCTAACTCCTCCACTGATCGGTGGAAATTAGCATTTTAAAATTTCAAATAGTTTAGCAGTTATTTTGGAGATAGTTTATGGATTAATCTCTGAACAAACCATGCTTACCTATTACTAGATAGTAATCCTTGGTAATAATGGTAAGATTATGCAAATTATCACATTATTAACAAGAAAAACTTTACTTTAAAAGCGAATTGTATGGTATATAACCACATAAATCTAAAAGTAGACTTTGATTCTGTAGACAGTTTAGAGGAAATATAGGGACTAGGTCAACCATGTATTTGAAAAAGCTTAGGGGGAATTTAAACATATGTAAAAAGAAGAAATTTTGTACATGACCTGACTAGCCTAAATTGTTTGTTCCCGTGAACACCTCGTCGTTTGCAAGAATACAATATAGTATTCTGTTAAATTTGAAACTTCTGTAAATAGTATTTATTACATTATAGAACTCTCCATCTATAATAATGATAATACTCTAATTTATTAACAAATTCTAATATTATCAATGATTCTAAATTGAATTCATAATCGTTATTAATAGTGTTCTAAATACATCGTACTGTTCTTTTAAGCTATTCTAATAATAGCATTCATATTTTATGTTAAATTTATACTAGTGTCTAAATACAACTTAATATTCTGCCAAGCGGTTCTAATAATAACACTCATAATAATTATAAATTAAACTGGTATTAATTCATAACAGTACTCGAAGTACAACGTAGAATTCGCTTTTAAGCTCAAAACCCTGAGTTCTATTGGACGCGGTCTGCTGGCGCTACCTGTCGTCGTCCTCATGGTCTGTGCGACTCCTACTGCTCCATTAATTAGCCACTGTGGAGCCGTCAACACTGTTGGCGTGCGGCTACTGTGGGCGCGGATTGGCCCATGGATGTGGGCCTGCTCGTTTCCTTTTCTGCATCTTCTTGTCTCGCGTGAGCCAGGCCGGAGTGTCGTATCACAGATTTCGTGATTTGTTCGGTCTCGATGCGTCCACTTCGTTCGTCAGTTTTTTGTTTCTTCAATGTGCTTTATCGACCACTGTTTGAACATTCTTCAAAAGGAGTTGTGATTCATGATTACGATGATTTCTTGAGTGGTCTGTCTTTCAAAAATTTCGGCGTATTTACTTTCCAGAATGAATTTCTGTTGTTTTTCTCTGCATGATGACTTGAAAATGTAGTTTCGTGTGAAGAAATAACGGTAAATTGCCAGTTGATTATTTCATGACTGATAGAGATTAACAGTGGCTTATGACGAGTCTTCTTCAGATCGTTTTGCTCCTGTAGAGCGAGCGTTTCATCACCTGGAAACCTCGTACTAAAACGTAGAGAAAACGCAGCAGTAATTTCGCTCATGTACTGGAACTTTGAAATTACAGGATTGAGCTCGAGTCAGTTTCTGACAACCATCAATGTCATCCATAATTCATGAAGTATTTTAATTATTTCATTTTTAATTATTCCAATAAAAACTTACTTTGTGACAGCATACGAAGACAACTCGTATCATTTTCGAGTGGGGTATAACTTTATTATCCAAGTGCGAGGTCATAGAAAAAAAAAAAACGGAGAACAAAGTTTTCTCTGTCCACTTACACTATCGTGTTCATTCGAGATATTTGAATTCAAGTACGTATGTATGTACACTGCTACTAAAATCACCAAAATGACATTCCCGTACTTGGTCAGGATGTCTTGGTGATCTGCCTCGATGGACGGCGCATGGGGATTTGCGATGGTCCTCGTTCCCTTATTTTTCCCGCGTGTGTGTGCGGAGCGTGTGAAAATGCTCCGTGCAGGTAGCCAAAACCTTTCGAGTTCATCGTCCACTTTTCCTTTTTTCATTTGTTACGTCCAAAAACCTTTCGTTCCAGCCGAACAAAGCACAAACTCTGCGTTCCTTGAGCTTTACTCGAGCGTCCTCAGCTTGTATTAGTGTCTTAACTTATGCATTCGCCTCCGTGAATGTGGTGTTAAAAATTGACCATCGAGAGAGGTGAAATTAAGCTTCGTAAGTCAAAGTTAAGCTTTAAAAGAGCCAAAATGTAGCATTTTAGGTCAAGATTAGGCGTTCTGAGAGTCATTCGAAGAGTTAATTGACTGTTTTCATAGTCGAAATTCAACATTATCAAGATTCAAAATTAGGCGTTTTAAGAGTCCAAATTAAATATTCCCATAGTCAAAATATGCTTTCCATAAGACAAAGCAATGCAGTCTTATAGTTACATTTGGACGTATTTGAGGTCAAAATTTATACCACCTGCGTAAATTCGCGTAGTTTCTGCCATGGGGCTCGTTGTATCGTTTGAGTTCAGATCGCAAGAAGATTATATTTTTCGCCAATAATTAACGCACTTGTCAGCAGTTCAGACAAAGCTATACGGCCCTCAAGGATGTTTATGCTCGATATACTTCCTTTTGAAAAGCATGCGAGATATTCTTCCCCGTAGTGTAGTATTTATTAAAGCCTAGCCACTCAGTATTATTTTGAATAGGAACTCGAAGTCATATTTTAGGACTAGGGTCTGTGTACTGCCGTTAAAAACCTTTCAAATCTCTGAAATGTGTTTTTTGTCGCTTGTGTCTCTTCGAGCGCCCGGGCCGTGCTTGACCACGTCCCTCCATTTGTGCTCGTTTCTGCCAGCCTACCTTCAACGGCTACCATATCCTCTATTCAAAGCCTCTACGACACGTCAGCTCGTAAGCTCTTTGTTACGCTAAATTTCCTTGTTTACGTATGCGTCGTCCTCTTCAAAATTGTGCAGGTGTTACTTATTATTTCTCTACCGCTTTGCCTATTCTGAGTTAAGCTTTTCTATGCTTTCAAGGTTTTTAGCTTATGTTCGATCCAATATTTTTGCCGGTTTCGAGCAAAACGTTCGCTATACTTTTTAGGTTCTAAAACCAATTTTTACTGTTTTTTTCTTCTGAACTTGTTTCAGTTTCATGCTTTTGCCTCTTCTAGATAGAGCAAATCGTTTTTACGTTTCCAAGTTTTTTATTTTGTATCGCTCACAATCTGTAAATAAGTGTAGTTTTCTAAACACTATAAACTCAGACTGTGAAGCGATTTTCCTGTGCTTTTAACGCTCGTTTTGGAGGTGTTCGAGATAATTTAGAGACACCCTTTAAACAACATCCTATTTATATTTACCATCAAACTCCTTGTCGTATTCATGTTGTAGTGGTGTGGGATTTTGTAAGAGATTGAAGAGTCCTCTCAGGGGACGGAGGATAGGCAATGGGGGTGGGTTACTTCGGTTTATATATCGCATTGTATGGAGCCATCTTCATGGGGTACACTGTTACGTTACCTCAGCTACAGACAGGCTTTCGGGACTTCTATCTTTCGTGCTCACTATGTTTTTCTGTTTTTACACCTTATTCGTTGTCTTTTCTTCACTTTTTCTTCCCCTCCATTCTTAATTTCTTGTTTCTATCCGAGCAGATTCCGTGTGGGAACCCACCATGTGCATAGATTTCCCGAACTCTATAGTCCATACTAATTGGTCCTTTCTCTTCGCTCTTTGAATCACATTTCGTGTAAATAGGGATCTTCAAACCATGACTATAATATTAGTAATAATAATATTAATTGAAAAGCTTCCTTTGTTTACTGCGATGAGGATCCGTAACGCAGTGGTTGCGTGTTCGGCTCTCAAGTTAGGATGCCGAGATTCGACTCCCTGGCGCGCAGGAGGACAGGGTGTTTCCCGGGGGAAAGGAGGCTTGAACACCACGATCCTCACAGCGCTCGCTCGTCTGTAATTATAAGGCATTTAAAACTCGATGTTTTACTGCATGTCAACTCTTGTTTGAATGAAGTTTCTTTCTTCTTTCTTTCTTTCTTCGTTCGTTCTTCGTTCTTCTTTCTTTCTTCTTACTCTTATACATAGTACAAACTCAGCATCGTGTGCCCTCTAGCCGCGGAGTCTCTTGCCTCGAGCTCTCTGTCTTTCAGTTTGCAAATTTGCGCTCAAACTTTTTCGCCGATGAAGTGCTCGAAGTTGACCGTAAAATGTGCGAGTACGAATGTAAGAACATGCATATATTGATACAGCGTGTCACAGAATAGTGCTACAACTGTTTAGTCGTTCACTAAGTCTTTATTAAACGTTGTGTAATTTGTATTGTTGATGGTTTATAACGAATATCATCAACTAATTCATTTGTTGCTCAGTTTTACGATAGTCAATACAGGTACTTTGGGATAGTAGTACCTTTTTGAGACATCGTATATGTAAAATGGTACTTACCTAACGTCGTATGACAGCTTTCTACTTGTGTACGGTGCTGCTTGCAAAGCTCTCAACATGAGTAATTGATTAGGTACCTACGCATTTTTTTGAAGTAATGAATAAAGGGACATATTTGTCCAAATTCGTATCGTATGAAATGTAAATTACTGTGCAATATCAATGATACAGTCTACCGTTTAACGAAAATCGAATGGACTATTTTTCATATAAACTAAATATTGAGATTTTCTTTAGACTACCGTATCATTCTTTCATATTCTTTTTTATCACAGCTCAACAACCATTTTACCTTTTCAATTTTTCTTTATAAGTACGAGGGCTGTTTATAAATAATTTTTTGGGGGAAGAAAGTTGAAAAATTGTTTTACAATACCTTTGAAAGTATAAACTCTAGTTTATTTTTCCACATAGTTTCCAGTCACATTGACGCATCGTAGCGTTTGACGAGTTTTGAAATTCCGCAATCTTAGAATTCGGCTTCGTGCGACTGAAGCTAACCTGTGACGCTGGTTTTCCACTCTTCGTCATCGCCAATGCGCCTCGAGCCGAACCGCTTCTTCAGGTGCATCAAGAGATGGTAATCGCTAGGTACTAAATCTGGGCTGTAGGGAGGCTGATCTAATACTTCCCAGTTGAACTCTTGCAGTTAGGTCGCAGTACGTCGCGCTGTATACGGCGTTGTCATGCAGGAAAATTACCCCAGAGCTCAACAGGCCTCGACGTTTGTTTTAAATGGCCCTTCTCAAGTTTGTTAGTATGTTACCGTAACGTTCATGGTGAAGTGCGGCAACGTCGAGATGCTGAACCTGCAGTTTGCTCAACCCATGCGTCAACCACACGAATCAGATATGCATTCTCGATACTCGGTCGATCACTTCTCTCTCCATCATGGACATTGATTTGGCCATTTTTGAACATACGGGAGCATTGTTTTACACCACCTTCACTCATTACGTCTGGCCAATAAATTTCACAAAGTTGGCGCTAGATTTCACTAGCTTTACGGTTTTTGCCGCAAGAAATCTTATTACAGAAAGTATGTTTTAATTGGAGGGACTTGTGATTGATATTACCTACATTGACAACTACTACCCACCGCTCATCAACATTGCCCATCTTATTTAGTTGAGTAATGAGTAATTTTGGGAGCACTTCCAAAGTCACTGAGTGCAGGTAGGGGTCAATAAACAACAGGCGTCGTAAACACTCGGCCTAGCTGCTGCAGCCGCGCTGACATCTCGCTGAGAGACTCAGAGGCAGGGAAGGAGAGTTGTAACTTGTAAGTACACGTGTAAGTACATTTGCGTTGTGTGTGCAGGGCGCGGATGTGATGTAAATTTCTCTGTAGATTCGAGACTTGACCTTATGAGGACCTACTTATTCTGTAAGTGAACGAAACAAGTTGTGGAACGTGGTTTTTATTAATATATTTTATGGATATTTGCGTATGTCCATATTCACCCTATAGCTTTGAACCCAACGCTAAAAATTAATGGCTAGTCTATACTATTCCTGATGTTAAATAAAAGTGGCAGTAGTCCTTATGGGCTTAAACCTGTAGCAGCATCACAACTTGCATAAGACATTCAGGAGAAGTTATGTCTGTGTCGAAATGGCAGCGGATATAATGTTGATTTTTTACAAAACGATCAGTTTTCATTTGGCGGCCGTCAATTTTCGTGTCGTTCTCACCTTTTTTCCGTCTGTCTTGTTATGGTCGCTGTTCGAAATGTTCTGGTGAAAATAATACGTATTCGCTTTTGTTATCTAAGATAAAATTCCTCCGTGCGTCTTTCTTTATGGAAGAAGTACCACGCTCTCGGTTTTCACGTAGCTATATTCTGCGCTCATCAGTTCATTACGCTAAATAATGACTTAATTTTTTAGTGAGCTATTTGAACCTGCGATACATGAGCGGACAACAAATAAAGGATGCTGTAGTTTTTTCACTGGGCAAGCGTAGAGCTTGAGTTACCTAAAACAGTATATTTAAGTAAAACTATTAAAAAAGTTAATGCACGATATTGTCTTCTCTGAAATATGTAGGTTCGGGTATCAGAAATTTCCTATCCAGCTACACAATCTATCCCTTTAGATCTCAAAACGTTAGCCCTTTACCGTCTGCATGGATTTCAAAATCCACATGCATAAGGATACAGCTAGTTCTTTGTACCGAGCTAAATGTAGCTTTATCGACGAAGTAATTTGTTCGGTAAAGGGTTGAGTATCGTGAATGACATCATTCACGCTCAAACGTCATTCACGCAGCTATAGTGGAGACCCGTGTACTCAGGCCTTCGATATCCCGTCGCCCCGCTGGATTCGAAATGAATTTGACAATTTCTTAAGGAAAAAAGAAAAGGGCTGGCTTCGTCAAAATAAACCCTTTGAGACGAAATTTTTCGGGCACTGATATTTAAATAACATCCACAAATTTCACTCGAAAGGAGAGCCAATAGCTTCGATGACTGACATCACCTGGCTCCAGAACCTGAAGGAGGCGTATGTTAGAGTTTCCCTGGGAAGGGTCTCAAAAACTGCTTTCATTCTGTTAATGAGCTGTACTTTGCGTTACTGGCTCGGCGATTGGTCTCTCTCTCATCTCAACCGCGCCCCTTGCAGTGTACACTAGTATAATCCACTGGGTTTTGATCGGTTGCTATGGAGACTGGCGACCCTAGGGAGGCACTGCTAGGTTACCTCAGCTATAGATAGACCTTTGGGAGTGGTATCTTTCGTGTCCAATTTACTTTTTTATTATTCACACTTTCATCACTGTCTCTTCTTTGTTTTTTCTTCTTCTTTTTTATTGTCTTGTTCCTATGCTTAGGTGATCCTGTGTGGGAACACACCTTGTAAATCGATTCCGTTCTTTACAGTCGGTCCTTGCTCTTCCTGTGTGACATATTCCTAGTCACTGAAGCGCTGCAATCTTTGCTACTACTACTACTATTATTTCGATTCTTTAAGGTTCAGATCCGGAGAACTATGAGGCCAAGCATTGGGCTAGGTGAAGTGGTCAAAATTTCATTATTCTTTGGTATTCACTGTGCTGCATGTATAGAGGTGTATCGTTCGGACAGTAAGCAAGCCACTTGATATTCTGAGTTTTGTGTATTTGATACTGACAGAAGTTTTCCATCATCATTTTAATCACCGGCATGGATCTTCGTGGTACAAGTTTTTCACTTCCAATTTTCAGGTGGTGTCGTCTCACTGCCATCATGTTCATGAACGAGCTAGAAACAAGCATCTAAATGACGCGTAGTATGAGTTCATATCTTCAACCAATCTCTAAAAAAAAAACAATATTATTTCTGCCAAATTTATCCTGATCACCTTGTACAAACTGCATCCGTATGATGTAAGTTCGTATAAAATTTGACAATGGAAACTTTTGACAATGGACTTTTCCGAGTCTCCTGAGGCTCGTATGTGCCACAGATATTCTCTGCAAGTCCAGCCGAGTTTATTTGTCCCAAAAACAGTGATGTATGTTGAATTTGACATTTATACGTACAACAGTCAGTATGCTATCATTACACCTAGGTCAAAATTATTTATATACGTCTACTGTAACAATAAATCTCTTCTGTTTAGATTTGGAGGCGACAAATTGGTAACGCCAATGCCGACTCGAAAGGAATAACTGAGTGGGATTTACGAAAACTGGAGTGCAGAAATTTCTAGTCATATTGAAGTTGTTGAACACGCTTGAGATTGTTGAATGCGCTGCATTTCGCTGACTTTTCGCATTCCTGGGTCTATTTTTACAAACTTTCTTCGGCTTTCTTCGACCTTCCTCCTTGTTGTCTACCGCCTTCACCCTCTGTTGTCTTCAACCTTCACACCTGTTATCATCACCCCTCTCTCGTGCAGCCCCCTCCCCCCTACCACCAATGCGCATGGCGTGTATTGCTAAAACTGTCCTGAGTTTGGCGCTCTAAGAAGGCGACGTTTGTTTGTTTGTTTGCACGTCGAGCTTGTCCTGCACGCTGCGTCGTCTGCTGTGCGGGCTGTTAATTGTTTCAAACACGCGCTGTGCTTCGAAAAAGTGCGCGTTTTGTTCCGATCGCTCCTGGCAACACAACATTAGTTGTTGGACACATGGTGCCATGCTCGAAAATTGGAATTTCTTTTGGCAGATTTTCTTCTTCGTTCATAACCTCGTAACTTTTTGCTAAATGTTGTACCCATTGACCCAGACGCAGTAGTTGGGAGAATATTTTGTACCATGTTGTGAGGTTATGAAAAATGAAGACGCTACAAATTTTTTAGTAGTTGTTTTTTTGGCGTTCGGAGCACTGACGGATTCAAATTGAACAAAGCGTGTGCGTTGCCTTATTATCATAGTGGTGTATTATTTTCTAGTTCTTGAGTTTGTATAAAGCTGACCATGATGTCTCTGTTAGGTGTCAGTTATAATTCACACCACATTCTACTGTTGGAAACGTAACACAGATATTAAGTCTTGTTTTGTCTTTGCATCGCTGTTCAACAATACGGTTTCGGTTGCAGTACTTCGATCACACCCTCAAAACTCAAGCTACTTTGGAGCGAATCGTCTCATAACAGTTCGCGTCTTAACGTTTTTGGCTTAGTTCTCATCTTGAAAGCGAGCTTCTGAAATTATTTCAAGGAACTCCGTTTTCATTCGTTCAGTGAAAAGTTGTTCAGAAGTTCGTTCGGCGCGTTACGTCTTTTGCGTTCGCTCGGCGCGCCCGGAAGCCATATTCAATACTTGAGAACGTCTGTGAGTATTTTTTGTGAGTTCAGACCATAAATTTGATGCCGATACTGCTGAGTTTTAGTGTCAAGCTTTAGGGCGCTTTGCCATCTTTTTGTGTCGTAAAATAAAGTCTCTCTCAGTGTTCTGTATCAGTAGCATCAGGTTAGAACGATATTTCTGTCCGATTGTCACCATCAATTCTGAGACAAAATACTATTCATATTTATTTCTACGGCCTAATTAAAACAATTCATTATTGAAAAATTTATTATATGTTTGAGTGATATACAATCGTTTTCTTCATAGAGCGCTGGATTGGTTCCACCAAACAACATCTCTACAGTCGTCCACCACATACCACATAGAACGGTACCAACTAGAACCAGCATCAAATTGCATAGAAAGTATTGCGTATAAAAAGCAAATAGAGCGTGTTATTAGAAGCAAATAAGAAAATTGAGTGGTATATTACTGGAAGCGATCGAAGAGGTGGGAACAGCTGGACTCTAAAATGTTGTTAGAGCACAGTTAATTCCGTCAGATTTTATGCAGGTTTAAAGCTACTATCGTATTAAATCTCTAATCTCAGGGCCAAGGGCAGAAAAGCATTTTAAACACCCATGGTTAATCATCAAATTAGAGGTCATAAGCTTACGTCCCGCTAGGGGCTCTCATTAGTTTAAAATGTCAATCCATGTCGGAAACACGGTCAACTACCTCAGCTGTCGTGGCTGTGGGGCGTCCGAAATGTGCTTCATAGACTCTGGGAAAAAGCGGCGCATCGTAAAATTTCATGCCCATTGACCAACTGTGGATGAATTCTTATGATCATTAAGTTGAGGCTTTAACCACCGTAGTCGCATTCATGTGATTCTAACAGTGAGACTCGGTTTCAGTTTAAAGTTCAGTTTCAGTTTACACCGTAAATTTTTTTTACCGTTTAAGTTATGAGAAGAATACTTCGGGAATTTAGACTTTGAGTGCTTATTTGACGATTTGTCGGCCTTTGAAAGTGAGNACTTAGCCTCGCAACCACTTCCCAAGCCATATATATATATATATAGGAGAGCCATATATATATATATGGCTCTCCTGTAATATGGAATTTTTCGCAGTTGAAAGCTAAAAATTCATACAGTTTTAGTATTACGTGAATAATACAGAGCTCTTTCGATAGGGAATTTCAATGCGCAGAATCTAATGTCTCAGAATTTAATTTTTTGAGTTTAAAAAAAGGTACAGACCATAGAGTGGTAAAACTTAGCAAAATTTTCATTTTTTTGAGAAAAAGTATAAAAAATCGAGAAATTTATTGATCTATGATCGCAGACATCTAATTACTGTACACATTGAGGCGCATAAAATGAGACCTGTCCCATCTTTCTAATGCCAATATTGTGGGTGTTTTTAGCTTTCGAAAAGCGTTCGACAATTTCATTTTCATTCGATATTTCGTTTTTTTCAAAAATTGAAAAATTTCTCGCGAGTAAAATTTGTTCCTTTTATCAAGTTACATACGTGTGCCAAATTTGAAGGAGATCCGTCCCATAGACGATGGTCGAAAATGGGACGAACCCTTGAACAAAGAAAAGACCTGTAAATTATGCTGACTCTGTAACTGTTTTGCAACAGAAATGCATGAATGTATCAATGAAGCCTTCTTCAATGTTTTTTTGGCATTTACTAAAAAAAAATAATCCGACAACTGTAATTAGGCGAACCACACTTTTTCTAAACTTTAAAAAAATTCTACAACTAAAAAAAACTCCATCCTTTCGCAGGACTCAGCTCGTACTAATGAAATTTTGTATTCCATATGGTATTTTTTCTGAGCTACTCGATGTGTGCGCACTCGTGAAAGTTTTTCTCTAAGTTGAGGGCAGAGTTGGATGTGAACTGCTAGAGAAATTTTCACCATCGATACAATTTATGTGTTGTGTTACAATTTTTATTCTTCTAAGTTGTACTTAAATTCACTCATTTTCAATCAGACCCCCATTCCGCCTGTTATCTTACAGTTATGCTCTTCAAACGTCCCATATGTTTTAGTTCACACGCGCAGTGGGCATCCCGCGGCGTACAGGCTGACGTCATGACTCATGATTTCCTGCGGTAGGAGCCCAGCGCTGCCCTCATTGCACAACACCGTGCAGGCCCAGCCTCTTGATGTGTTGATCTTCGTATCATGTGTCGCTGCAGCCTTGCACACTTGCTCACAACTTGGGCGTAACTCCGGCATGCTTGCTGCTGATTACGTTTCTGAGAATTGAAACTTTGAGCCGCTGGTCAAGATGATGGTAGGTTTTATTCGAATATTGATGCATGTTATATTAAAACTTGGTTATCTATGGTGAGTTTGGCGTGTCTTGAAGTTTATCCTACTTTTTGTACGGTTTGATGAATGATGCTTGTGCTTATGCGGGCTTGGATTAAATACGTTTTCCGTGATTACATCCCCACTCCACACAGTTCCTATATTAACTTGTTATTAAAGCTAATGCGCTTGCTTCACTCCACAATAGATAAAGACATTAGCTTAACAAAGTAAGTTAATTACTGGAGGCAAATTTATTCACTAGTCACTTTCCCAACTCACTTCTATAATTTGAACAAATCCCGAGTTCAGACTCCAGCAATACGCTACCCAATATATTTCTTTGTGGAATTATTAGGATAGATTTGGAAGGAGACGTACATATAGCGTGAACAATGTTCTCATCATCTGAAGAGTACAGGACTACATGTAAGACAGGGCAGTGCTTTAATGTTATTGTTGCCTAAAGAGCGCCGATTTTTAATTGAGAACACATTTGCGTTTTGAAGTTTGAAGGCAAATTTTATTATCATGTTCGCCATTTGTCTTCACTTGGAGTAATAGTTTTTAGCTCTTGTTTTCGAATACGATGGAACAGTTTACGACTGAGCAACGCGTTCTCTCCGTGAATACATTCTTCTGTTCAAATTCGACGTCCTTTTATGGAACATCCCATAATTGCTACCTAACTCCTCGAGTATTCCTGCAGTGGTGTGTGAGATTCTGTATGACTTGACAAGTTCGCAATGAAACTTAGTTAGGGCGGTGACTTTTCCGATGCTCAACACATCCTGTGAAGTTTAGAGAAGAGGATGCACGAAAGCATTCTGTTCTCTTTCTTGTATGCAGAATGCTGTTTCCTTCAGGACACTTCTAGACGTTGTAGCGCCGTGTAAAACGTATTAGAGATGTTTTTAAGCATTTCTTGACGGAAACTCGCGCTGTAACGGAAACTCGGCGAAGCAGTCGAATATAAAAGTTGAATAATTCAGTCTCTCAGCGGCAACATCTGGCGTCATGTCGACAAGGCAGACTCACAGTGGATTTAGTTTTTCAGAAAATTTCCATATCCCTGTTATAATTGTTATCCACCGAAAGATATCAACAAATTGAATTTTAAGTCGATGAAGAAATACCGTGACTCACGTATTAAACGCGACAAAAGAAAGGAAAAATTGGAACTGCACCACGTGACACATTTAATGGTATTCCAATTAAAAATGAAGTGCAAATATATACCACATTCCAATCTTTCTCGTTTCAAAACGAATTAGAATTTCTCAAGGGCACAAAGTCCAAGTAATATAACGAAAAAATATACCTTTAAAGCCTCACAGGTAAATTATATTTCTCGAATTTACGAACTGTGTCAATATTCAGAAAAGAATTGACGCTTGCCTCGCAGACAATCATGAAGCAGAATGATCAGAGCATCGCGTCAGTGCTGTGCCTTCTCTACAGGGCAGCAATAACAACACAGGAGATTGCTGCGATGGCTCGTAAAAATAATGCATTCGACGTCCGGAGATATGATGGGTGTGCTCCGTCTCAGTTCTGCTTGCCGCCCACCTGAGCTTAGTTATCCTTGCTGGTCGGTGCGAGCTGCAGCTCGCAGGTACGAGTCGGCAGGACTTACCCGCATGACCCGTGTTCAGGTGCCACGTCGTTTCGTTGCGCTGAGCTATCGCTTGCTGTCGTGTTGTTAGTAACGCTTAGCGTGTCGTGCATGGTGCGGTTTCCCAACTTATAAGGTCCGTTTGTGTCCCAGTCTAATTGTTTTGCTGATGCTTCTATCATATAATTATCTAGAGTTTTTCTCGTCCAAGGACGGATATTGCCGCCCGATAGTTGATTATTGACCAGGTGGCGGAAAGGTTAGACTGGGCTTAATCACACCAAAGGAATTTGGTTTGATGTTCAAATTGAATTGTTCAATGAAGAGTTTAACAACAGGGTTGGTCTCGGAAATTAACTGCATTAAGATCAGCTTGACTGTTTAGAATGGCATTGTTTCATGCGGATTTTGTCTATTAAAATTCAACTGTAGATCGAAGAGTTCCTTAATTCACGAATAGCTTATTAGTGAAATTCATCCACAAATGTGGTGCAATTTGAGGACTACGTACATAGGGGATGCAGGGCACAAACCCGTGAATTTAGCTTCATAAAATGCGTTATGTGTGGTCCCTATATATCTATGAATCTATTTCAGCAAAACCCTCTATCTATGGTCCCTATATATAGATTTATTTCAGCAAACGCGCTACCTATGGTCTTAATCTATATGAATATCTCTCAACAAACGCGCTATCTATGGCCTCAATAAAGAAATTATCGTATATAATAAAAAGTTTTCGTTTTTTAAATGAGACATGAATTGTGGTGCTTCACTGCATACGTACTTCAAAACCGACGAGGTTGGGGCCTCGTGAGCTATATTCCCAGTGCAACTTGTGTGATTCTCATGTTTTATGAACCCACTGCTGCCAGCCATTCGAAGTAAATTAATTGACAACCTTTGGAAGTGAAATGTTGAGTAATTTTCAAAAAGTAAGCATATTGATTTTCTGTAATAAAATCTCTTTCATAATGATTGTGGTTGTAATTTGTTGGAGTTTCACGTGTATTAATGTACTCAAACCGCATTGTAATATACACATATATATATTGATTTCTACGTTTACAGATATTGAATTGTACTCAAAGATTTCCGAACATTTTTGTGTAGATTATCACGTGAAAGTTTGAAATTTTTAACCAATATCTCTGTTAATAGCCTTGGTATTTGAACCGTATATTGTACTTTATTTTACTATTTCATTTACTACTGCTTAAATGAAAAAAATCGAAAGTGATTTTGGCTATATCTTTTAAAATTTTTACAACAAAACGACAATGAGAAATACTTGAGCCTTGAGTTGCTTCACACTTCTTCAGCGATGATATATCAATCCCCAGATCGTGGGCAAAATAAATGAATAAATGCCGGAGTTTTTAAGTAATGTAGAAAAACCTCACTCCCTTAAATGTTCCAAGTTTTCCAGTTAGTATCCTGAACAACTATTGACGTTGAGTAATAACACGTCTTGCATGGTAACAGAGTCCGTACCCATGAATGGATCATGCCTTTACTCTCATTTCTACTTGAACAGAACGTAGCATCAGTTGGGTATAATTTTGATGTGCGCGTCATTGTTTGTGTAACTACGCCCTCCAACCTGTCGTCTTCACGTGGGGGCGAAGAGTCTTCAAGAACTTAGAAAAAAAAGTATATAACTAAAAATCGTATGAAAAGATTTTATTATCAATTCGTACTGTAGGAGTTGAACAGCCGCATTAGATATACGGACGCCCGAAACCTTGATTCTTTCAGGTGTGTGTGTTGCATGGAGCGCCGTCTGGTGAGAACCCTGTGTCGGGTCCTCCCTTCCATTAGAAATTTGAGGTACTAGTGATAAACATTTCAGTGTTTTTTGTTGAACCTTGGATAGTTTTATATGTTTAACAACCAAATTATTTCCAGACTTATTTTTATGAATCTACTGACTTCATTGCGGTGCCATCTTTTTCGGTCATTATTCTTGTATAATAGGGCGTGCAAGACTTGAACTTGCTCTCTCACTGCTACGCCATTACATAGTGCGGTGATGAGACTTGTTATTTCATTATAGAGTCCGTAATATGGTTCTAGAAATGATATGGCATACCCAAACTTATTGAAACCTTTTGCTATACCTAAACTTATTGAAAAATCATAAGTAATAAAACGCAGTACAAGGCAAGCACGAAAGTTCTCGCCGTTTTAAATAAACTACGGAATTTGAAAACGACAAATAATTTGTTGGTAACCTTTGAGTATGTGCGAAGAACAAAAGGCAGAAAGTTCAGCGCAGCTGGCACGAGTAGTGTGCATTTGCCGCGTTTGTCGCTCGTGGTACCTGCGTACGCATTGCCGCAGTCGAAGGGCTCCTGGTGCACCATTAACATGGACGCGTGGGCGCCCAAATCTGTGTTGCAAAAAATCTCCCGTGCGCTGGTCGACCCGGCCTCCACAGCCTCGCTATGTTGCTCGCCTCGCGACGTGTTTTTCGCCGAGACTTACATCTGCAAATACCGTCAGTCCTCGACGTATGATGGACTTAGCAGTATTTGATTTGAGCTCAAAAATTTAGGTCCGCGTATTTGAAACATGCGCTCTAATTGCAATAGTACATGTTTCGAAGGCCTGAAACGAAAATTTTCATCACCCTCGATCACTTTTTTCTGTCTCTACGTAGTTGAGAATCTTTGAATTTGACTTCGATGGAAAGCTCTTGTTCTCTTAGTTTCAGTTGTTGGGAGCTGACGACGTTTACATTTTTAGCAAGACGTGTTTAGACATCGTAAATTCAAGTAACACGTAAAGCTAGGTGGATTTTAAAGTACTTCCTTTTTCATGATTTTTTGTTGCCATAAGTGCTTGGACATATGTATGTCACGATTAATAAAGTAATCGGGGTGAGTTATCGTAACATTAAGAAGCATAGATTCATTCTGAACTGAGGTCACCCGACGCTGTGGGACCTTGTCGTTGAGAAATCATTCGGAATCGTTGATGACGTGATTTCATTAGTGTGAAAAAAATATTGTCAATGACTTTGGATAATCACTGGTTTCGAATTATTTCCCACTTCACAGGTGGACGTGCGTTTTGCGTTTACATTTTTGTGGTTTGTAAGAGGTGACGATTTCGGTCTCCGCTTTTACCTTCTGCATGTTATGTAACGTCACAATTAACCTATTTCTAAGTTCGCTAATATGTGGGGAAAAGGTGTGCGCGGTTCAAATGTTTCTGTGACCTTCAAATTTATGTTGCCTTTACTTCGATGCAGGGCATATGTACGAGTCTACTCGTAGCTTGGTTTGTCAGATTAAAAGTATAGTTTTTGAACTTGAAGGAAACTCCTGTTTGGAGATCATGTGATGGAATATGTGATACACATAAATGATTAATTTTAGATGATCTTCTGTAAGAGATATGTGAACATGTTTTTCTAACAAAGCGCTTGTTAAAGACATACTTATACTTGTATGTGAGAGGAAGCGGGTCTCTTATATGCAAAACGCAGATGCCTACGTTTGTTTATATGTGGAAGAGAGGTGTAAAACTAATCTCTTTTCTAGGACTATGAATAAATTTGAAAAACCTCACTCATGATCAGGTGGACGTACTCGGTTCTTATGCTTGTGAAATTAAAGGAATTAAAGGAAGGGAAGCGTGACGTGGAGATGGAACTCGCTGTGACGGCGTGTCCGTCAAAATGACTGCATCATAAACTGAAGGATCTGGTTTCCTCGGTGAACTATTTGCATTATCAATAATTTTTTTATTGCGTTTCGTGTGCGTGTCGACGTATAATTCGACGCACCGTTTAGTGCCGGTACAACCTTCTCAATGACACGCGCTTTAACCAAGGCTTAAAAGCTAGACAATCCTTCACACGTTAGCTAGAGACTCAGAGTAGCCTTGGGGGACTACATATGCGCTCTGAGAACCACGGTGCCGTTCTGGAAATGGCGTTTGTGTTGTCATCAAAGTATAAATATTTGCTGGAAAACTTTGCTGCATGTTCCCATCAATTTTCCCCTCCTTCTATGTAATACGATGAAAAATTGTATCCTAAATCTTACGCGGTAATAATGGAAGTCTGTTTTATACAGCGTGCATGACGTTATTTCATTGGCTGTTATATTATAGCTAAATGAAATGCAGGTATAAATGTTCATGTATCCTGCACTTGGCGACGGTCATTATTTGTATATATAGCTAGTGCGAAGTATTTTCTATATTTCTCATCAATACGATAAAATGTTTGCTTGCGAGTTCCAAAATAAATTCGTGGTCTTAGAAAACATATACGTTGAAAATGCATATTTTGTCGAAATTGTGTTTGCGATGTTGGGACTGTTAATGAAAATTGTATTTAATTTAAACGCATTTCTCGTACGTACAGTACCACGAATGTCTACAGTTGCATCGCTTCAACCCTAAGAGGACCAACTTATGTTTTAAACAAACGAAGTATTGTGAAAGCAGTCATACATATTATATGCAATTGTGTGCACATTCACCCCAATTTTGAACGAAACAATCAGAATTTAAGCCTAAACTGTATTATTTCTTACGTCTATAGTTGTAATTCTAGATATTTCTCCTTGTAGTGTTAACGCAACGTGTGCACCGAAACGACGTCTCTATTCCTCGTTTGAACACAATAAACGAAGCAAGCCGACCAGCCGAACAACATCGTGACAGAGCAGTTTGCTGCTCGGCTTGGAGCCTTTGCCCTGTGTAGCTGGAGTTGACGCCACCAACGCGTGCTCGAATCCAGTGTTCCCATTTCAGAAAATGCGCATCAAGGATGTAGTCCATGTTCCAGTGCAGGAATGGTAAAAACAAAGATTCAGTAGATATTCAAGTTCAGAAAAATACGCAGCAAAAATTGTTGATTAGAGGATTGTATTGGAAGTTATTGGAAAACGATATACCTTATTACACGTGTCACTTATTTCAGTATAAATGACCTTTTCTTTCTATCTGAAAAGTTGGTCCAGTACAAGTATGAAACTCCTATGACACTGATAAAGTGTTAATGTATGTTTTGCATGAACTAGTGGATACAAATCCAGTAAAGTTACGACATACTACAACCTTATTTTAAATTATCGATGTATAATTCGTAGCAGGTTCAACTTTTTGCTATAATTTCATAGCCTTTTTTACATCTTTCAACTGTAATTTCCAAATTTTATCAGTATGCACAAAGAATTACAAGATGATTGTGGTTAACATTTAACTGTTGGTGCTCATCACCACTTCACGTAGAACGATCTCTCAGGGAATTAAGAATCACGATTTGAAGTTTCAACTTGACTTCTACATTTCATTTTAAGGTCCAGATAGACCTTGCTGCTGAAAATCCGAAAATATTGCAAGAAATATGCAAGAAATATTCAGTAGCAATTGGTGACAACCCGTTGTCATACGTGTCCGAAATGTAATACGAGAGATTAATCAAATTTTATAATTAAAATGTAGATATTGCTCCCATAAGTCTTTCTGATTTTTATCTTCAAACATCGGGCTGTCATTTTACTAGTCATTGAATTTTATTATTACGAATTTTTTAAACTTTGTTTTAAGCTTTCATTTTACTCTGTCTTACCCATTTATACGGAAAGTTAGTTAAGAAGCAGTTTTATAATAGCAAGCATAAATATTTATTTGAGGAAACATAAATGAATCTATTGTAATGTTTATTGAATCAAAATTTAAAATTTTAATAAAGTTTACAACCGTACAGCCAGGACGCCAGGCATTAATGATATATCAGTTACGATTTATCGATAGAAAACTTATGAAGAATAAATGATCGCATTCAATAAAGGAACAATTGAGTTGAGTAACCGAAACCTACGAAACACGGGAGAACCGTTGGCGCTAAATTACGTGTTTGGGAGTATTCTGTGCAAAAACAGTTGTCTTAAAGAGTGATCGGGAAACCATTACTCACGAAAGCTCTAAGTATAAATACCTTTTTCGAATGAATTAAGCACCTAAAACAACGTCTATTTGAACCTGTTACCTGTTTTGATTTAGGTGGAAGACATTGCTGGGCATGCACTATATTGTTATTGGGTGCACTGTGTGTGCTTGTAGTCATTTCCAACTGTCATATTTATATCTAATAAAGCCTTTCGTCATCTAATAAATTCCCGCTTGTCCTACAACAATGGTTTTTGAGATAAAATAGATATCACTGAAGTTTAGACCTAGAGCCATTCCCCGGATAGCGAGCTAGATCGGTCCCAACAAAAGTACTCTTTTTATTTGCTTTTTATAAAATAAAATAAAAATAAAAAAAGATGGTCTATTCCAAAAAGTTACATCCACAATGTGGTGAATCATAAACAAGCTCTAGTAAATACCGCTATGCGCAAAGGACGATTATAGAGCGATTATTTGCTGGGACCGATCAAACGCTCTAGGCGGCTGAAAATTACTCGGTGTATGTAACTATAGTGTGCAGTAGGTTAAACGATTGATAATTTTACTCTTCGCATTAATATGTGAATTGAATGTGGAGGTAGAAATTTACATTGTAAACTTCCAGTTAAATAAGCTTTTTGAGTCTTCTGTTTCATTTCATTCATTTATGTAGTATAGTTAGCTAGTCATGGCTATTCAAAACCATAAACATTTTTTCAACACCCTGTACGTGCGACACGCCACTTAGCATAAATTTGCTGGACCTAGATAACTAGATCAAAGACCGAGCGCACAACGTTTTGATTGGTAGATTATGTTACCATTTCACTGATAAGTATCTCTCTCCGCTTATGAGATTGAAATAGTATGGGAATGCGGTAAACAGCAAAGCTCGGTGGATTACATACATCTATAATATTAAGCCAAGTTTCACTAACGGGGCAAAGAGCTATGGACAGGAAAAGTTGATATTATATCAGAATGGCACATGAGCTGAAAGTGCTCGCGAACCCTCAGAGCGGAGGTCTGAGCGAGTCAGATGCAGCCATGGGTGTTGTCCAGGTAAGCCCGCGTAGTAGCGCTCCTTGTATGGTCTTGAACTCCATAGCGGAGCAGGGAACCTTCTATAACATCCAGGTCTTTTTAGTAGAGACTCCGACCCAAATGCTGTGTAGCGCGCAAACCTTAGCAACAATCGAGGGAAGTATCTACGAGGTGATGCTATGTTTACTAGCTTCACGCTAATGATTTGTGGCTGATAATGAAAAGTGTGTTATTTTCAGTGAAAGGACTATCTAGAAATCAGTTTGTTCCGATTAGTAATATTATTTCAGCATATTATAATATTTCATCTATGAAACATGAATTATTATATGTTAGTTTTTGAAGAACTGTATTTTTAATCACCCTTGGACGAGCTTTAGAAAGGCATACATAACTCTGTTTTTATTTAAATTAAAATTAACTCGGACACAGTGTGCATCTGGGGGGAAATGACTGACTGGTGAATTTTATGGCTTCGCTACCGAATAAAATTTGATTGCTGACCCTAAACTGTGCCTCTTCATTCGAGTGTTGGCAAGGTTTAGCATGTACCTTTTATTCTTAATGCTCTAATGAGTCGTCATTTGTGGTACTACTTTCTTCTCTCCTTAATTTATGTCTTCGCGTACTTCTTGCTGCTTATTTTATTAATTTTCGATGAAATATTACCTACATCACTTTTAAGTAAATATTCCTTTTATCACGCTTCAGACCATCTTGCAGTGATGAGGAAAGATCAGCTAAGTTGTCTAGATTTAGGTCATTGAATATTCGACTGTTAAAAAATATACGTGTAGTTTGAAGCACCTGCTGAAGGGGTTTGAATTACTTGAATTGATATTGTAAGTTCCAAGTATGGACCTCTGGAAGATTCTCGCATGTATGAGCATGAATGCCTACGCGACTCCGTGGCATTCAGGTAGCAACATCCCAGACGACCCATCACTGTACATAGCGTAGATCGCGTTAAATGTAAATATTGCATGTTTTTTTAGAGTAGTCCCTCTCAAGGTTTACGCTGAAAGAGATCGTCCTTCAGTGTTTCTTGGAGATTTGCGCTCTTCGCTGAATAAATATGGCTCTTGAGCTCCACTAGACGATGTGTACCTGTAGGATTTGTCGTTTTCAGTTAGCCTCGGGGAATTGACGCTTCTCAGTTGTCTCTACTACCTGCTTGCCCCTAAGTCAGCTATGATTATAATGGCAAACTGTTATCGGTGTAGGTTGTGATGAAATAAACTTTGTGGTTCATTTTCTTCTCCGTTCCTCACTAGTGGAGTCTGCATTACGTGCTACCGTTCGTTTTTATCTTTGTCGTGTTCGTTGATGAGGTTATCGCCTCACCGAAGTTCTTTCCGCTGAGGTTGAAATGCTTTCCAGATGGAAATTGTGGTTAACCCTTTAGGTGCTAAACATATTACAAGCTCTCCGTCTGTATTCAAAACTTATTTATGCTCTTTGTCTTTAACTTTGTGAGGATCAATAATTTTCAATGAATATTAATGGTTAGTGTTAGTGTTATTGAGGTGTGTGAAGCACAGTTTTTTTTATTGTTTGGTGTTTCAGTTGAGTCACCATAGTTCTCCAGGTGAGAAAATCTGAGAATAAAATAATACTGAGTCAAAGCTGAGCCGCAACTGAGGTGTTTCTTCAATAATCATTAAGGTTAAAGCTCGCGCAGAACGTTAAGGTAGCTTCTGTAGGCTTTGCTCCTATTTATTTCAGTTATTATTTTATTCGTCCTGTGTTCATTTTACACTCTCTTGCGGTCGAAATAATTTAGAAAAAAGAAGAACGTGTGACGTTTTCATTTGCGATACGCTATATTTAGCTCAAAACTTATGGGTTACGTTGTGAATATTATCATAGATATTATTTTTCTTAGTTGTGAAGTAGATTTAGTTTTGATATTAGGAAATTAAATACTTGACCTAAGCTAATAGTGTGTAGAGCTGCTGTGCTGATATGTCCAACGCCAGCAAGTCGACATCTTCATTGATCAAGGTGCCCTAGACATCACAAAACTTATTCGGGCCCTTACGTAGCTATAGCTAAAGATATCTAGGTCCTTACGTATTATCGGGAGGACTTTTGATTTTTACT
>VOMN01021704.1:0-20579 GCA_014899125.1 Orchestia grillus
GTGCAGCGCTGCAGCCTGCGGCCAAATAGGATATCGTATGTTTACTTCAGATCAGAATTATGCTGCCACGAGGTGAGCAAGCCTGCAAAACTTCCGAAATTTACATTGGTTAGAGAGGCGGTAAGTAAATAGATATATGTAAAAATATGGTATTATATGTATCTTTTGGCATCGTCTTCGATAATTGACGGTTCATATTTTCCGAGGAATGAAGTGACTTTGCGAATTATTTTAAAGCATTTTTTCGGCCTGAGACCGAATTTAAATCATTCGCGTGGTGTGATGTGCTGTGGTGGTAAGGTCCGAGTGATGCCCCCTCCATTATTGATGTGCTGTGGTGAGGGGTGTCGTGAATATGCACGCGGTCTCGCCCGCAGTGCAGGAACATTCCGCTTTAACCTTTTGACGACCTTAAGGTTAGGACACAAACACATCAGTTATGCACACCATAAACGCCCAAAAGAAAAGGAATTCAGGCCTACATTGAAATTTGTTTTATGATGCGACCATCAAAGGAACATTTTTATATTCCTGATATTTTATCGTAAAAATCTGATTGAACATCAAAATTAATTTATAACATCATGAATACAAAAAAATTACGACAATGTATAAGAACAGATATATTGTCATTCATGATGCTACTAAGCTGTTGAAATATTAAGTAAACAAAGTTCTCACTGCCCACATTACCTGCCGGCACCCACCACGGTGGTCTTTTGACGTCGCTTCGCTACCTCGGCGCCTGTCTGCTCCTGGCATAGAAATAGTGACGTCACAAGAGACCGTGTGTGTACAGGGCCCAACCTGAGGATTATGAGTCCGGCAGGAATCTGTAAGTTAAACAAGTATCGTCTCATGTCTCGTGCATTTGGAAACTAAATAGTGACTGAAAATGTTTATTCTGCTGTGCAGGCTTCAACATCGTACCATGCATCACTGTTCAGCTCCTTGAAGTTTTATTATGAAAAATTTTTAACGCGCTTATTAGCCATTAAAGTTTCGTTGCCTAGATGAACTATTTGTGGGAATTCTCATCTCATGCATGAATGATTCATAGAAGTTTTTATTGATGCATGAATGAGGTGTTGAAATTTTCATCCCGTGTGTAATTCACAGAAATTCTTGCTTTGAGTCTGAATGATTCACTTACATTATTTTCCTTTGCATCCAATATACTTTGAAAAGAACGAGCGAAGCTTGAGGTGCCCTCGCGACGCAGCTGCTGCGTACACACCACCGCACACGGCCTGGTGCTGCTGCTGGTGGTAATGCTGGTGCTGCTGCTGGTGCTGCTGCTAGTACTGGTGCTGCTGCTAGTGCTTGTGCTGCCGGTGATACTGCTGCTGCTACTTTTGTTGCTACTTCTACTGCTGCAACTATTTTCTTAGAGCTAGCATCCCCAAATTGTCTCTCTGAGCCCTTTTACGTACCAGTTGTCAAATATTCTACAAGAACCGGACAGCTTCTTCTCGATCCGCCCCACTCTGGACACTCTGGAGGCGACTGCATGAATGAAATACGCACGCAGGCGCCAGTAGTGAGAGGGGGGGGCAGAACTGAGCTGAGCTGTACAAGGTAGAATATCTATAATTCCTCGACCACTGTGTCCCCCGCTGAAGATCAAGCTGTCACCGCCACTCAAGTATGCGGGGCCGCAGCGGTGGCGGGCGGCGGCCGAGTGGCACCGAGTCTCTAGTGACGTGGCCAGAGGCGCCTGTCACTGCTGGCACCCGTGTTGTGTCGTCAGTCCAGTTTCGTGTGTCTGGAATTTTCATTTCGATGTTAATTCCCAAATAAAATTTTAATGTAGTTTCATAGAACAAGCTTCGAAATAAAATTTGACGTTTCAGTAGTATTATAACTAATCGTGAATATGAAGCTGACATCAAACTTTGTTCCAAAAGTAATTAGTTTTTTCCGTTGCTGTTTTATTTTCTACTAATATAAATGAACATGGTACTACTTTAGTTCTAAACTGAGAATTGCAATAAAATTAGTTGCTCATCTGATAACATAATCTCTTCCATTCAAATACAAAGCTTCTCTATACACTCTAGTTCAAAAATATTGGACTAGAGTTCACTTCCACGCATGTTGGACTGTAGAGAAGTGAACAAGTGTCACGCGGCCAGATGAATCACGATTCTGTCTCTATAGCAATGATGCCAGCCGTCCTGTTCATCAAAGACCTCATGAAGCCTTCAACGAAACCTGTGTGCGATAGGAGATAAGCAGGAGGAGGAGGAAAGTTCGTTATATTCTAGGCAGGCTGTTTTAACTACACACAAGTGGGTTCTTAAGTTGTGGTATCCATCTAACTGAACCAGCATGGTCGCATTGAGCTGCTACAAAAACGAATTTTGCCATTTACACAATATCTGAACGAAGAAATGCATTTTGGTTTGCCCATCTTTCCAGATCACAGCTGCCGTGTGCGTCACGCTAGAACTGTCATTCATTGGTATGACGGTCATTCATTATATGTCAGGCAGTTAGATTGGCCAGCTAAGTTCACAGACATGAATTCAAAAGAATTTTTTTGGATCACTCAGAACGACAAGTTAGAAATTGGGAAGAATGTCCATTACTGTGGTCGCACTACGAAATCGGTTGTTGCAAGAGTGGTTTAAAATCGACCCGGTGTACATTACGACACTTGTAGGCTCACTGCTGTTGAGAATTGCTGTCACTGTTAGTGCTTTTGGGGTCTTACACCATATCAGTACTAGGTGACAAATTTTTAGCCCGGGTAACTTATAAATGTTCAAACAGCGACTCCCTTAGATCTAGTCTACGGTATTTCTTTCAAAAGTTTAACTTACTTTGATTGCCCATCGAAACTGCCATAGACAGAGAACTATACAGAAATGAGCTTTTATCGGCGAGTTGTCACAAATATATGCATATATTCTGCACATCATCGGACACAAGCGCCTGGTCATCCTGAAGCTGCACGAGTCTCGACACAGAAGAGACGACGTGTCCCTGAGGAGACGAGTCTCGCTGGTCTCGCTGCATCTTGCAGGCGGCTGTGGGCCGACCGGTCCCCTTTGGCACACCTCACTGCACGAGTCGTCATTCAGATGCAGCGTGTTGTCGAGCAAGTCCTCAATCAATAACTCATGCTACCGAGTTCTAAATTTTCCAGAAGGCCCTCACTCGTGAGTGTACTCTAGGCATCAATAATTTCGGTTGTCTACTCTGATGGGAGAATATTTTATTCCAAGTCGATCTTGCGATTTACATTTTCATTTTCTGGTCCCCTCAGTTATGAAAGAAAATGCTTTGCGATTAAATTTCTACAGAAAATATAGTCCCTGAACAACCTGTTAGGTTGGGCATATTTTGAATGAAAAACCAAGCGCTCCCTGTGGCAAAATTATGAGCTTCATAGGACTTGAAGTGACTGGAATCAACATTAGGAAAAATGAACCTATCCCAATTGCATAGAATATAGACGGAGTGTCTCCCTCAAAGTTTTTTCTGACGTAAAATTAAACTAACCTCAGTGAAGTGTTACGAAATGCGATGTCTAAATGATCAAACTTAATTTTATACATATCACTGGACATCTTCGAACGTCACCTTCAGTCTTATTAGCAAATTAGGTCGAAAAGCTGTTTGATTCATTTAGGATCGTTGGTAATTTTGAACTTATGTGAAATGTGTAAATACTCGTACATACATAAAAGAACATACCTCGAAAATACTGGTAAAGCCTACAGTTCCATAAAATTTTTACCTGAACCAGTGTTGAGTAAATATGTGCACATAAAGCTTAGCGAAGGAAGAAATCAAACGATTTTAGGGTTAGCTCTTGTTTCTGAAGGCACAGAAGCTGACGACTACAGCAATAGAAGTGTAGAGGCGGCAGTCATTACACCTTCTCAAGGGGGCAGCGCTTGCTCCACAGTACCGTACATCTCTGATTTCCAAAATATACTTTCAGTGTTGAGATGCAAAAGTATTGTGATGTACCCTTTTGAATACTGAGATATAATATTTGCAAACGATCCTTTGTCATGCTTCATTTGAATATCAGATACCTCGCTACTTGAAATTTTTGCATGGAATGAATTATGCAGTGTAATATAAATGGCATCATGATGTCAATTTGTGCCCATGGGCCGTAAAGCGACTTACATTTTAGCTCGATTGGCAGTAGCACTTCTGAAGTCAGTCGAGTTGTGTGGGCAAATCCCCAAAATCTGCACTATCCGAGCCTTCTCCCTCTCTCTCTTTCTCTCTCAGCAGATGGAAAATTAATGTTAAACTGCGACTTTGACTACGGTACTGAGTGATCAATTATCGTTTAGACACATTCCAGTTCGCTGTATAGAGCATTGAAGCAAATATGTGGTAGTTATTTAAACTCAGGCTGATCTTCTGCAGCACATACAAACTGGATTCCAGAACTGAGCACTGCGGACAGCCTCCGGTTTGTCCGCGCATCACCTTAGAACCACCACCCGTCTGTCTGGCCATCTACTAAACTCGAAGTTGTAGCTCAATATAGGGGCCAGCGAGAGCCATGACATTCGAGGGTATACATTTCCTTTAAGAATGCCACCTCACAGGATGACCCACTCGACAATACAAGGCTAGTAAGTGCGTGCTTACTGCCCCCCAAGAGCTGCAACTCGGAAGGAACTTCAAGGCAGGGCTGAGAGGCAGAACCTCACCGTTGCTGCGTCGTCCATTTCGCAGAATGTTCCATAAACGGAGCTCATTAATATGTGTCTCGACTCTGGGATAATAAATAGATAACTTGTGTCGTTTGGCTGACAACTTTGATCAGGGTTTCTTGTAATTGGTCTTAAGTGCTTTCAATTAGCAAGCTCGACTTGGGATAACTCGGCAGCTCTCAAAAGCTGCGGGAGGAGACGTTCAAAGGAGGTCCCTAAGAAATAATTTGAGACGATCATCTTAGATCCCAAGATGCTATGGTAAACTCTCTCGGGTTCTTTACAGGAGTCAAAACACGATGATATCAATAGGAGATTCGTGCAAACACGAGAGACTGAATTAGCCGAGCCTCGATGCGGCGTTTCTCTGCGACTTGGACTAGATTTTGTAACCAAAACCCTCCAGCCCCATCTTGCAGAGCAGGTTTTCGTTCATGAACTGGAAAATTTCACATCTCCGGACACTACACCAAATTTCTTGCAACTTTACGATCAGACCGATAATTTGTTTATCCCAATGAGTATTCATGAGTTAGAATGCTGGAATTCACGATATTGCGATTTAGGATTTCAAAATTCTGTGTATATCGTAAACAATAGTATTTTGATCGAATTTCATTTCAGGATTAATTGATGGAGACAACACTGTATTTGCTTTAAATTTAGATGGTTAGTCAAATTCACACTAGAGTTAAAAACTTTTACTGGCTTATATTTCATATCACTTTTTTCACATCATTGGAGTAACTTCGGAAGCAATTTTCGAGCGAATACCAAATCAGTATACTTTTAATTTGAGCTAAGCATAGTGGCTTTACCTGTTGTCTATTAGATACGTTTCATCTTTTTAAATGGAAATGCATTTGATCTGGTGCTGATAGTCCTGCCAGGAGGCCTGCATGCTGTGAGTGCGCCCTACCAAAGAGAACAACTTGACCACAGCTCGAGCCGAGCTTTACGGCAGAGGGTTCATTTCAAAGAACAATTTGAAACAATTTATTACACCAAGTGCTGCTTCATCTAAATATATTACAAACATGGATTTCTCATACCATTATAATGGACAGTTTTTTATACATGGCTACTTGTGGGGCCGAATAAGTTCTATGACTTCTAGGGCAAGCACACATATACATGTAAATATCCTATTGCACTTATACTTAGCTTACACACGACTGATAAATTTGTGTATCTGCAATAAGGCATAGAAGCATGGCATGGAACTAACAAAAAAAAACGAACATACTTTTTACTCTACAAAAAAGAACAATCAGAGCTATGAGTAATTTGGAATATAATGCGCATACAAATGAGTCGTACAAATCCTTGAAAATTTCAAAGCTCCCTGATCTCCACCAATATTCCCTCTGTACATTCATGTGTAAAACTTTGAGTATCAAGTACAGCATAAATGATAAATTCGTGTGGCGAGTGATGTTACTACTCTGAAAATGAAATGTTTGTTGACATTTATGTACGAAAACTATATCCTTTAATCATTCGTTATCTTACCTGACACTCAATACCAAATCTTTAATGCCTAGATAATATTTTGTATTAAATTAGGCAGTTTGCCGTATTGTACTCATCTAAAACGAAAGCCTTTCATGCCAAACCTACCTCACATCCCTGGTTAGAACAGCGTCCTTCTCTCAAGCGTAACAAGAAGTTTAAATGCAAGAACCACCTGGAAAGCCGCAACAAGAGAAAGCCATCTCCTGGAAAGCCACCATCTGGAATGCCGTCACTGTAAAAAGCCACCTCATGGAAATCCACCACATGGAAAGCCACCATCTGGAAAGCCACCCTCTGGAAAGCCACCACATGGGAAGGCACCACCTGGAAAGCCATGCCCTGGAAAGCCCCCACATAAAAGCCACCACATGGAAGCCACCACCTGGAAAGCCACCATCTGGAAAGCAGCATCCTGGAAAAATACCTCCTGTTAACTCCACTCTTGAAAACTGCCACCCTTGTAAAGCCACCCTTTGGAAAGCCACAACCTGGAAAGCCATCGCTCTGGAAAGCCACCACCTGCAAAGCCATCGCCCTGGAAACCCACCACCTGGAAGACGCCATTTGGAGAGCTGCAGCCGTGGCTCCCGAGTGACCATGTCAAGACGTTGATTAGCTCGTCTTTGATGGTCAAGACTTAATGAAGGATCTGCACAAGATAAATCATGGCGCAGCAATCTGGATTTGAAGTTATTTTAAAATTGATTGCAAATTTGAGAGGGATCTGAATTGAAACTCAAAGACTGGAAGCTGTAGCAAACAGTGTAGCCCTTATTAAGGAAAAACAACAGTTGTTATTAAGCCTTTTCCGCGACGATCTTTGCTTACATTCAATACAAGAGGCAATGATAGTAGAGCACATCAGCATCGGAACGCAAAGCAATCTGAAATCAGACTCGGATCAGAATAGTCTCAAGTGGAGCTCGATTTGCATGGCGGAGGGTCAACTTGACCACTGATTGGATTACGTGATGAGAAATACGGTTTATTCACTGAGAAATACGTCTTCCCGAGATCTAGGGAGATGTTGAGACGCTCTGTGTTGATTTGCGATTTCATTAGACATTCTCGATAGGGAGTACGAGGAGAACACAGCGAGATTGCCTTAATTTAGCTCCCAAGATTCATTTTAAACTTGAATCGAAGATTGAGAGCTGCACAGGCACTGAGGGCGCTGCTAGCGCTCAGCACGACTGTGCTGAAGCGACCACCAAACCCCAGTGCTGAGGACGCTGTTTATTTATTTTCTTGTTCAAAACCGTTCATCTTTTTTAGTATATAACGAGGGGTCTATTTTACTTATGGAAGCTGTTCATCAAAAATATGAATCAATTTGTTTAGAGATGCTCACGTTAGTTAATTTATTGAAGTTGTTCATCTAAAGTACGAATCAATTACTATGAGATTTGTAGTTTATTTTATTTTGGGAAAATTTTCCATCACAAGTGTATTCCAAAAAATGAATTCAAATAAATTTGTAGCTATTTTATACAACCAGTATCTTTCAATTTTGATACTTCACTGTCAAATTTACGAGCCCGGTTTCACTGTGCACGAAATTAGGAGATGAATGTATTTATCATTTACCTATCTCAGAGAATCAATGATGTTTTACAGAGTGTTAAAAAGTCACTTTGATTTCTCTTTGAAGAGTGAATATTACAATATTCATAGGAACAACCGTCGAATAAATTTCAATATAAGTACATGCGAATGCGTTGAAAATTGTCGTTGAGCGCGAGGATCGTCAGGACAGGGGGGAAATGTTATGTGACTTAAAGTCTGATGATGTGACTTAGGGTCCGATGGTTTGATTTATGACCTGAAGATATGACAGGAACTGATGATGTCACTCACGACATATCCGAGTTGTTCCCTTGATCTGATGTATCTCGTTCTGCTCTAGCTTCAGTATTATACACATACCAATTTAAAGATAATTCAGCGAACATTTTTTGAAAGGATAATTTGAAACCAATACAGGTCATTTCCCCGCCAAACTCTGCCTTTACACAAGTTTCAGGCCCACTCTACAGACTTGCAGGAGAGCCCAGCACAGCCCACCTGGCCGCACAGATCACACCCTGGACCGTGACATGCACGGCCGCTGTGATCAAAATATGAGATCAGTAACAGAAGAGAAGCCGGCCCTCAGCTCGCGCCTCCTGGCAGGCCTCGCGACCGCTGCGGCAGCCCTGAAATTAGGAGACCTCCTCGCCACACGCGCCTTCAGGCAGGCCGGATGAGGCAGCCTGGGATTTATTCTCTGCTTCGTAAGTTTGTCAAGCTTACAAACTTCCCCAGACAGTGTCAAGTTCATTTCCTAGACACAAGCCAAATTCACTTCCATGAACTGACCCGAGTCTTGCCAACGTGGAAGCAGAGCTCAGCCCAGAAGGTCGAGGGAGAGCGGGCTCGCAGGGCTGCTCTAGGATTACTCTGGCAAAGATGACACTTGCTAATTACCTTCCTAATGAAGCTAATGAGTTTTTATTCATCATTGCGCGGATCTCAATGAGCCCTCGGGCTAAGAAACATTTCTGTATTTCGTGTCTGTCCTGCGATACGGGAAAATAAGTCTGAGATTTTCAAAGTCAATCAAGGTTGTTTTTGATCAAGAATTTTGATGATGAGGGTTGAAGGATGTTAGGAATTTTTAATTAGGCCTCCAATCAAATGTAGGTGCACCTCAGACCTAAAGGAGCAAGGAATTTCATACTTGCTCCCTGCTACTTATTTTGTAAGCTACAGAACTGTCAGTGGTTTTACTATCGATTAATTTTTCATCGCTGGCTTCTAGCCCTTCTTGAGAAAATGAAGCTGTCCTTCAAGAATTTTTCTAAGCCCGTAAAGCAGCAGTAAACGGAGAACAATAATGGAATTCTAGCATTTTGAATATTCTAAGAAAAATTTTCACTTATTCTGTTTTGAAAATATTAACATTCCATGAGCAAAAAGTACCATGAAAACCTTGCATTAAACGATCGTGGTCTTTGTCGTGGTTTTGGTACGCGACGTCTAATGGCACATGATGGGCCGTTGTTGGCATTTCCAATAGTAGTGCTTTGCTACCCTCGTGCGATACGAGGCTTTGCTGTGGTTTTTTGTCTTACTATCTTGGCTATTGTACCAGAGAAGATTCGCTGCACAACCGTCATTCTCAACCCATTCTGACAAAGCTAATGCACAAGGTGTAAAAGAAAAAGTGGAACGAAACCAAATGAATCAAGAAACAGTTTTGGGCTCCCGTAAAAAGTTACAACAAAAAAGGCACGAACTGGAATAAGGTAGCTCCACTGCAGTTCATTTCTCTAACATGGCAACAGAGAATTCACCTGACGGCTGTGCCCTGCAGACGCAGTCGCCTCAAGGTCTCCCTCGCTGCATCCGAGGAAGAACCGAAGCCCACAAATGGGAGCTGAAATGGGCGCATTCAGGCCTGCTCTGACTGCGCTGAGGCAGGACTTGAGCTGCGCCTGCAGCCTCTTGCGAGGCCAGGCCTCCCTGACCTGCTGCGCTACACAGCCGTCCGTACCTGGGCTGCCTTCGCTGCGTACGTGGGGTGAGGCCTGCAGCAGGCACGGCTGGTGCCCCACCATGCCCTGTAGTGACAGGGATGCGTGCTGCGATGTCAGACCTGTATGCTGACCGCTGACGTACATATGTTCTAGCGGTGTGGCTATCTTTAAGTAAGCCCTCTCTAGTGATGAAGCACATTTATATAACACCATAACTAAATCACTGATGGAAAACAGAATTTTACCAAATCATCGGACCCGCTTTGGCGTTTTGACAACCCAAAGCCCTATGGCCAGTACTCAGAATAGTGCAGTTGTTGGTACATCCGAAATTGGCACAGCGGTGCTCGTTGCGCTGCATCTGTAAGCACTCAGAGGCTCGTAATTCCCCCATTGCACCGAGAACGAATTCGTTGAAGTCTGAGTATTGTTCTAATAGTTTCCCTGAAACAGGCCAATTACCCAAACAGGGTAGAATTTTAAAATTAGACTGTGCAATCAAACCTTTCATCCTGTCGTTGAATACCTATTTGTTTTATGCTATAACTTATCCTCGAGACATTTGCAGATAGCCCATTCCGCTCGTTCTACACATAAACCATCAATATTATTTTGTACTTCTTGAGTCAGCTTGGTTGCACGGCTCCAGACTGCTGGTACGCAAAAATCGATAAAATACGCACACCATTCCATTAGTCAGGGCGGTGAGGAGAAGACTGTTTGCTTAAAAACAGCTAACGAGGCGATATGTTTGAGCCGTGTTTGAGACGCAGGCAATTAGAGGACTGCAGCTTCTGCCTCCTCAACTTGTTCCCTCGGCCGCCTCAAGCAACGAGAGCCTCAACTTACTGACTTTTCTGCCTCAAAACTGCCGCCATGTTCGATAACTGCCATCGTCAGAAATGTTTGAGGGATTCCAATTGTTCCGTTCGACTCATCAATAATGATATCATTTGACCCCTTTTGTACGCTGCCTTATTTTTGTTGCCCATTTTTTGTTGCTGGTCAATTTCATGAAAAATTGCAGGCAAATATTCTGTGTTAATCAGACAGCAGTCAAGTTTATGTACGCTGCACCCTATAAGAAAACTCTTTTCTTTCTTTTTTATTAAGAACGTTGGGATACTTTGCAGAACATGGCTTCTGGCCGTGAGTACCAATTACAGGCAATCTTATGGCATGAAAACTTTAGTTCCATTTCTAAGGGATTTGCATGAATAGAAAATTACAATTCAGACAAATAAGACTCGAGTGCTCCATTAGAACAAAAAGAAGCTGGGAATCTGAGGATATCGGAAGCCATCAACCAACTGATACAGAGTCATTGCTCTTCAATGCTTATTATTTCAGACCCTACAGTGAACAGAATAACAAGACCGTCAATGAGGCCCGCACATGTCGCCAGCCCGTGCCTAAGACGGGCGAGGCTCAGGCAGCTCGTCATGTCGCCTCTAAATCAGTGAGTGCAGAACACGGTCCAGCAGCGCGGCCAGCATGTAATGTCCTCTATAGTGAGGTGTCGGACAGGCGCATTAGCTTAAACAATCGTGTTAGCAGAGTCTTATTACGAGCACAGACTGATCAGGGCCAAAACTTCACGGGTTAGTCCTGCGATCGCTGATGACGGAACACCTGTCTTCCACAGAATTTTTTATACGTATATTGTCGTACTCGAATGTAGAGTGACTCAGCTACTCTTGCAATTTAAACATCTTGCAAAACATACTTCATGGTATCTTTATCTAGACGAAATGTAATCAGAAACTGATTCTGTACGCGAAAAACAACCCACTCGCACGGATGCCGCAGTTGAGCCTGACCGTGCCATCTGATGATCAATGATGAGCTTGTTCGAGGAAACTTAATAGGCCAACATCAGCGGGCCCCACTCTCTACTTTTTCAGTTATTGGTAATGGAATAGCTTCGAGGATAGAACAAGACTGACTCGTGATAAGGAATGTGCGCTGTAGTTTTCTACCAGCCTGCAAGCAACTGATCTGAAAAGGCCTGCGAAAACTAATATAAATGTAAAGGTCTAGGAGTATTTACATGGATACTCTACGATGCGCCTTAATCGACTCACAGGGCAAAGTTTGATGTATCTATGGCTTTGCTCTTACTTTTTAAGAGGCTTATGCATGCTTTTAAATGCACAAAAACAAGTACCAGGTAGGTAGTGAAGCGAGGTAGTGTGTAACACAGGCCCCATTTTAATCACAACAGAGGAACAACATCAGTTTCAGACCATGACCTCAAAGTCACGCTTTACCCACAAAAAGGTTGAAACGAATGAACATTCAGCTGCCTCTTGTCCCAGGCCTCGTGCTGGGAGGTGGTCTGTCCTGGCCGCTGTTGTTGGAGTGACATCACTGTCACATGAGCGTCAGGACACATTTTTATAATTTGTATTTGGCGTTTTTTGGTAATGCAGCGGACTTATATTTAAAAAAGCAAACCATGTTCAACTGACATGCAGTCAGCCTACCCTCTGTTAATAACTCGGTAATTTATTTTAGGTGTTTCTTTTGTCTCGTAAATCCACTCCTTGAAAAATGTCATTGTCATTTTTGTTTTCCTCTATATAAACTTCGTTAAAAATAGCATATCCAGTCGAAACATTGAATTTCAGAAACTATCATTTTAGCAGTGTATTGTTGCCTGAACACCCGTTTCTTTTTGCAAAAAATGATGCATCTGGCAGCAGATTTCATTGCTTCTACATAATTGTGAAGATGAGCGAAAAGCCAAACTTGAATACCCGTCAATACTAACATCGTAGCTGCGATGAGGAAGGAGCTCGCTGCCTCTTGAGATTCAAGAACTATTCTTCTAAATTAGAGAAGGCTAAACTTAACATCGAATCGTTGAAAACCTGCAAAAAATATGGCAACAGCTCAAAATTTTTACGTTTCAAAGTGTGTAAAAAATCTTTACGCTCAGCCAGTTTTTAAAAATCACAGCTGGTAAAATTGCTTGTTAATGAAATAGCCTGCCAGAAAAGTTCCCTCGCCAAACTTGCATTAGAATTCGATGTTTTATAAAAGTCACAACCCTGGCACCGCTCCTCATTTACCGCACTCACGACCAAACGTCAGCCGCACTGCGGAGTCGTCGAGTCCCTGGACGAAGCTGCCCCACGAGGACGAGCCCCTCAAGCTGAGGGCCGCCGGTGCCACCCAGTCCTGTGATGCAGGAAAAGTTGTTTCAAATGCAGTATTTCACAAATGAAGCCTCGGTCTACGCTTTACTTGCATCCAGTCCTGATCTTTGTCTCCCAATTTTTAAGTTAGATTTAATCAAATACTTTTTTCGTTTTTGGACAGCTGCTCTGTACATCGTATTTTTGGACAGCTGCTCCGCACGTCGTATTTTTACCACTGCTCCGCACATCGTATTCAGTCTCGTAATTTTTCCAATGTACGAGACCTGCTTAAAACGTAGCTTACAAATATTTTTATACATTTAAACCGTATGAAGTTTTTTTACGATCTTAGAAAATTTGACCTCTCTTTCTTAAAGAAACTAGCATCAAATTTCAATATCATTGTTTACCATTCTGACAAAGGTAGCGGAATTGCAATATCTGATCGGTTAAATAATACGCACATAATAAGTTCAATTATTTCTGACGTAAGTATATTTAAGGTCATTTCTAACCTTATTCTTAAATATACTCCGTACCTATAGAAGATAGAAAATAAAATGAATAATTTCCTCGGTAAGCTTAACATTTCTGGCCCTATCTCGGATGAGTTTTGTTAACCTCTCTTTGCATTGGATCCATGCGGGTCTCCCAAAACTCACAAGCCAAACTTTAATAAAAATTTTCCTGTTCAAGCAACATGCGTTGCGTGCCGGACTGCCAGCTTCAGCCTTGCTGAATTTCATTTCTGATTTCAGCCTCATTCACAGTAAATATTTTTACTGAAGAAAATTTTTAAATGAACTTACAGACCACGTCACTTGTGTTACCAATGCACACAAACTTTTATGACTTTTTTAACTTTGAAAACCTGCTCACAAATGTCAGTCTTGCTGAAACTGTACAAATAAGTTTCGATTACCTTTTCGTTGAAATGAATTCTGTGCTAGGATTAAATAGATATTTTAATGCACTCGGTTGCAGCATTTAGTTGCGAATTCGATTTTTTGTTTATGACAATAAGTTTGATGAAGTTCGATGGCTTAGGGTTGGGGCAGACTGTGTGGTTATACCTTAGCCACCATTTGTATGCGCTGCCATGGCAAACGCTGGAGAGACCTTTGTCTGGCAGAGCACAAACCCTGTTTTAATTGAAGATACCTGGATGATGAATTTTTATTTCATGATAAACACATCCCATATTTTCTTGTATGAACTAAATTCCCAGTACACTAATATTAATTTTATTATGAAAGTAGAATCAAACAATTTTTTATCATTTTAAATAAGAAATGACTTGAAAAAACTGCAAGTTTCATAGTTTTGTTTTCCGAAAATTAACTTTTACTGACCTTGGAATTAGTCTTTTAGCTTCCGTGCCTTCTGTGTTGAGCTCAGTAGAATAAAAACTTTACTTCATGGAACATTTGCTGTGGCATCCACGTGTTCCACCCTTCATAAAGATTTTGAATTTTTAAAATTATTCATCCGTACATTATGACTTTCCGTCTAGATTAACAGACTCTACAATAAAAAAATTTTAAAATCAAATATTTTAATTATCTTCCTGTACTTGCCGTATGGCAACAAATATTTTTCTTTGTGCGCCTTTTTCTACCAGCAGTAAGAAAAACTGGAGAAACAACTCTATTTACTTTTCTGAGACCACTTCATGCATGGAAACTTTCATATTATTCTTGTCAGTCAATACAGAATGAGCTCCTATTTCAAATTCAAAAGTAGAGTTCCTGAAGGCATGCTCTCATCTGTGGTTTATAAGCACTGTTGAGCACATTGTGCATCAGAATATGCGTGGCCCAGCATAATGGTAGGATTTCCGAACCAATAAACCTATTTCAAGCCCTCGTCATTCGACTGTTCACTCCCACGCAGAATCGAGTGACTTACCTGCCCGCTTAGGTGATTTTAGTACTCTGACAGCTGCTCCTCATTCCTCAGATCTCAAAATGTCAGTTTCTTTTAGTTCACAAAATAAATTGGTTTTCAGTGATATGCAATCAGCTTATTCCTTGCATATGTCCCAGTAATTAATTTTTGGCATTTTTTGTCTTGTTAAGCTACTTCTTCAATAATGTCATTTTCATTTTTGTTTTCCTCTCTCTACAGTGTAATGAAAATGGCCTATCCAGTCGAAACATTCAAATTTTAGAACATCATTTAGCATTGTATATTTCCCGTTCCCCTTCTTTTTCTGCTAAATAAATCATCTGGCAGGAGATTTTTTGCTTCCATTTTTACTGAAAAAATCTGCAAAGAGTCAAACTTGAATATTTCTCAAGTGCGGTGAATTTAAGTTTAAGTTAACTTCCCTGAGTTACTTTAGCTCAATTTTGCCACGATGAATGAATACGGAAAAAAATTGATATGGGAGGAATAAAAGGCATAAGAAATATTTCAAGGTGTCTGAAATTATATTGAATTAAGAAAGACACATGAAAAGTGATGAAGTAATGAGAATCTTTGAATAAAAAACTTAAAAAAGCAAGTTGACAACGAAAAGACAAACTAGCCTACGATAACCAAGAAAGGGGATGCTCCTACAATATAACTACAAAAAATGGATGCCCCTAAAACTTAGCTGCAAAAAAGTGTATACCTCTACAACTTAGTAATAAAAAAGTGCAGTAGATACCCCTACAACTTAACTACCAAAAGTAGATTCCTCTGTCACTTGTCTACAAAAAGAATGTGTTCCTAAAGCCTTTCAACTTTACTACAAAAAAGTGGATGCCCCTACAACTTTACCGCAAATATATAATGCTCCTATAAATTAACTACAACCAAATAAATGCCCCTACAACTAAACTACTAAAAAGTGACACAACTTCGAGCTTAATCATGTGAAAGATAATTGAGTTTTGCAATATAGCCGTATATAAATTATGTTAAACATAATATTGTATGTGCATACAACTGTCAACGCGTGGAATGTGAGATTGACATGTTTTATACTGCATAATTTTTCCTACAATCAACGACCGAGCAGAATGGCTTAAGGTGCGAGAGCGTATCGTCTGCTAAGAAAAATATGTGTTAATTTAAAGGATATACCGGAAATATGTTTAGTAAGTGCACTTGACACCAAAAAGTTATGGCTTATATTGTGATGATATATCAGATATCATCAGATAGTGTCAAGTAAGGCAACGGATTGTCTAGTGACGCATCAAAATAGATCAAAAGACAGATTATTTGGTAAAGCTGTGTCCTTAAAGAGACAAAAAGGAATCTATGTATTTGTACTTGAAATATGCACTTGTTCTGATTCTTTCATCTGAATGTATTTTTTTCTGCCATCCGTCCCTTTTCTGATTAATAAATTGAACAACTTTTATTATGACTCCTCCTTCTAAATGTCAATATTTGTGCACAAGTGTCACTCCAATAATTCAAGCCGTTTCATGGTCCCCTTGTATAATTGTTCTTGAATATTTCTCAGGTGAGGCGGGACTGACATTCAGGGCGGCGGCGTGATGCGAGCAGGTCTGAGGTCCTCTCAGGCACCACAACGCTCGTTTTATCCCTCGCCTTAATTATCGACGATAAAAAAACATCGGTCCAAAAACGAGTCCCTGATAGAGTAATACTCCATTTATCTCAGGAATTTTTGCGACGCGAGCTGTGAAAACTAAATGTTGTGAATGTTTCAGAGCCCTCGCGGAGTATGCACAGACACACGCCGCCGCTCGCCCTCATCTCAAGATCGTGTCGATTGGGAAGTCTCGCGTCTCTCACCTAATCCAGAGAGCAATTAAAAACCTTCATTAGTGAACCATTTTAATTACGATTTTTACGTATCTTTCGCGTTTCTTAATACGGGCGGGCGAGCGCCTTTGCTTCCCTCCCTGACCCCCAAGTCGCTTCTGCGTCAGCAGGCAGGAACTTGCCGTGACGGGCGGCGAACGGGCTAGGAATGAGCGGCCAGGCCTGCACGCAGCGGCCAGACCTGCACGCAGCGGCCACAGGCCTGCACGCAGCGGCCACAGGCCTGCACGCAGCGGCCAGGCCTGCACGCAGCGGCCGAAATAAGAGATAGTAGAGGTAGTTCACTTCGCAGGTAAGGAAGCTCCCTCGAGGGTCAAATCTGCTACATCAATATTATTTTAAGAGCAAAACCTCACTTTGCTGGGATGAATCACATATCAATCACGTTAACCAAAATAGCTATTCATGAAATCACTGAATAGGCCTTCCGTTCTCCATAGGAGCGGACGACTCATTAGCCTGGAAATATTTGAAGAGCCAAATAAAAGTTTTAAGAGCCAGAGTCAGCTGTGCAGGCGTAAAGTCTTTCGGCTGACTGAAAATAATTCGTTTGAAGGAATAACAACGTGATCTTACATCTCACGTATGCGCTGGAGTTTAAAAATGAACATGTTGCAATTACTGGCTTGTACTCTCCCTTAAGTTTCTGTTCTTTAACATTCTGTTGTTTGCCTCGGGCTAAACAAGGTTGTCAAGTTTGCCCCAGCATTGCACTATTTCCAAGCCGTACGCTGTACATTTCTCCCAGTGCCTCAGTGGCGGGACACCGTTTGCTTGGCAGACGCTCTTGGTGGGATGCACAGATGGCGTCCCGTGCTCCTGCTGTGCAGGAGGTGCAGGATTTGCAGGCGGATGACGTGAGGTATGCTGCTGCTGTGCAGGAGGTGCAGGTTCGTTAAGAACAATTGCAGCACTGTGTATTAAAGCGACTTGAGCTCACAAAACTGTTTGCTCTCGGCACGTTTACAACTACGTGTTTATGTTGTCGAAATGCACGCGTGTGTCTCCAGACCTGGTGTTTACATCACCGCTGTAAACAGATAGCTCAGTCCCATGCAGACGTAAGCAAAGGTAAACAGCGACGAAAACAAGGACGTAAACAAGCCTGCATTGTCAAGACTGTTTGTGCAACTGCGCTCGCTGCGAAGAAACGCAGGCTCTGCGACAACATCGGCTCAAGGCCTGGCTTATACGTAAAATTTTTGAATTCTTCCGATAATATACGAGGTATATTTGCTATGCACATTCCACATGTGTTAAAAGATGATTTTTGATTTGCCTTCAGAGAATAATTCTCATGCCCCCTGGCCAACGCACAGCTCATGTAGACGCACGGTGATGAAACCCAGGTTTCGTTCAGCCAAAGATCGATGGCTCGTTGTACATCCTACACAGCTCCAAGCAGGAATTAGCGAATGTTTTGAAACCGAGCGAGCAATGTTCGAAAATGGGCATTGTATGAATATGATTTATTTGAACTGTAGCTGCTGCAACCGTCAGGAAAAAACTGTACTGCGGAAGTAGCCGTAGCCAATCTAGGTACATTTGAGTGCGCTGCTCCTGCGAGCGACGTCTTGTATTTTAGCCTTGATGAAAATACTTCTGATCTCAATCATCCTCACCGTTACTCGATGGGTAAAATTAGGTTGTCACTCCCACCAGCCTCCCCAGGCTCCCTCCAACAACGCAGGGCGCGCGGTCTGAACACCCTCCGAAGAGCGTCATTCAAGCGCACGCTCCTGCTTATTTCTTTCTTGCAAGACAATTTAATTTGAATACCAGCGGTTGTGACCTTCACTGCATCCAGCAAACACCATTCCCGCGGTCCACTGTGATTTTATGAGGTACATTCGAGAGGCCGGAGATCCGTGGTCGGATTTTGTTGAGTTTGACCATTCTACACACTCTAAAATTTTATTATGGAATAGATAGAGAAAAATTCTAGATTTAGTTGTTTCCAAATTATCCTTGTCATTAACTACGGAAAAATAGAGAAAAAAAATAGTTTTTGTTCCCGAAGAAATAATTCATTCAACCGAGAAGAAAAGAGCTATAAATACAACTTTTTTCCATGCTCAAAATTTCCATCATCACTATTTTAGCTGACTTCTATTACCAAATTTTTCTCCTGCTCTAAGGAAGCAGCAGTCAGCCCACGCTGGGCCCCACTCGGACGGTCGCTCGAGCTCAGTTTCGAGGTTGGGGCGCAATCAAAGATGGAGCCGCGGCAAACTACCTGTGTAATGCGCCATAACAATCATGGCTCGGGCCATCATATCACTTATAATAAGCTTGCACTATTGGCAGCAGGATCATCAGAATAAGCAATAAGCCAGGGAGCGATGCCGGCCCGTAACGACCTGGAGGCAGTTTGGGCAGTTCTGCCGCCCTCTGTCGCTGGCCCCCTCACCCGCCAGGTCTCACTGACTCGACTGATCTCACGGGTAACGCTACTAAACCGCCGTCAGCTCCATAGCATGTGACTCATTGAAGTGTGTCCACATGGCAACGTGCTCGTGTATCATACATGACAAAATCTAAATTACTATGACGATGTCTGTGAAAATTAAAAAGGAATCAGCCATGACGGGAAGTATTTAATTAAAGATCAGCAGAATGAATTGGATTTCACTACTGACACAGGGAGCAGCGCACGTTCGAACCGTGAAGGAAGAATCACCCATCATCATAATTTACTAATTTTACACCTCGTAACTCCTGAAAACATGGCATCGTAAAATTTGAAACGTCAAGCAAGAAGTGAAACCGTCCGCACTTCCACATTACATTCTATACTTGTATATTTTTTAATCGTTCTCAATGTTCATTCACGGAGCTGAACGATGAACTCTATTCATATTTCTGATAGTCCAAATACCTCGCATCAATTCTCGCAGCGTTCCTACCACGGCGTGCGGGTCCAAGAAAAATACAGAGCACCAAATTTAATATCAAAGCTAATCGCGAGTCAATCTTTCATAAAGCAATTTTGAAAAGCTGATTCAGTGAGGTAGGCACAGTTACAGGCGGGTGCTTGAGTCCATTGGAGTGTATCATCAGGCCCAGTCGATACGCCGAGATTGGCTTCCAGGCACAAAATGATGGCATTTAGGGGGCCATTGGTGCCTGAGGTCGCTCTCAGAGCATCGGACTGATGTCATAACAATAACAATACCGAGTTTGGGGAGCAGAACGGAAACAATGATCGCTTACATAAGCCGGACTTCAAACGACTCATTTCGATCGTAGCAGGACCGGTACCGGCACGTTTGCACTCACTTTTCCGAGGCGAATGGTAAGAAACAGCATTTTGTGGGGCGGCAGGGCAGGCAGGCCGGCTGAGGGGCTCTCCCGTCGCTGCATAACGTGTTCGCATGTGTGCTCTCGCTGTGCTCTCAGTCAAATGACGAACAATGCGAAGCTAAGCAATCAACTACAAAACGATGAAAAGGTGATGTTCCCAAAAATGTACAATAATACATGTTAACCTTGAAGCACTGCTCTCTATATCCAGTCAAGATTTGACGGCCTCTTTCATATTAAAATGAAAGCATTTCAGTTATTCTTGTCCATGTTTCGTCATTTCCTCTAAGCTTTGTACAGCAGAAAACTTTCTTACCATTTAAACAAAAATAAATATTTAAGACATTTGTACAAAACTGTATAAATTCTTGATGTGAATAAAAGATTTTCTAATATTTTCCTTATCCAGAAAGTATAGAGGGAGCCAGCGTCACGCAGCCCAGCAGCGTTGTGGTTGTTTGCCAGCCGGCAATGAGGCCGAACTTTGTTAGATTTTTAGCTCTTCTGTAATGCGGCGAAGTTTAGCGGCTGAGTTTATGATGTAGAGAAGTAGCATCCCCCACCCTCTCCCCCCGTGCTGTAACACAGGCAGCAGGCTGCAGACAGCAGACAGCAGGCAGCAGGCA